>PVIC010013825.1:0-37465 GCA_004025085.1 Thryonomys swinderianus | reverse complement strand
AGCTAGACCTATCTCTTTCACCATGCACAAAACTAAACTCACAGTGGATACGAGACTTAAACATTAAAACAGAAACAATAAGCCTGCTGGTAAACAGGCTTGGTAAAACTCTTGGAGACATTGGCTTAGGCAGAGACTTTATGAATAAAACCTCCCTAGCATAAGAACTAGCAGAAAGAATCAACAAATGGGATCTCATTCTACTGAAAAGCTTCTGCACAGCCACAGAGGTTGCTGGTACTGCTAGAAGACAACCAACAACATGGCAAAAAATCTTTACTAGCTGTTTATCAGACAAAGGGCTATTATCTACAATATATAAAGAACTCAAACAGATCAGCCTCCCCAAGTTTAAAGACCCAATTCAAAAATGGGCATCTGAAATGAACAGACACTTCTCAGAGGCAGAAGTCAAAGCAGCCAAGAAACATATGAAGAAATGTTCCACATCATTAGTCATTCGAGAGATGCAAATGAAAACAACACTGAGATTTCATCTCACTCCACAAAGAATGGCCGCAATCACAAAATCAACCAATGATAAATGCTGGCGTGGCTGTGGGGAGAAAGGAACCCTTCTCCACTGTTGGTAGGATTGCAGACTTGTGCAACCATTGTGGAGATCTGTGAGGAGATTTCTCAGAAAACTAGGACTAGGGGTCCCATTTGACCTGGCTATCCCCCTGCTAGGAATATACCCAAAAGAATTTAAAAACTCACATTGGAAAGACAGATGTACACCATTGTTCATAGCAGCTCAGTTTGTGGTAGCTCAATCTTGGAAACAACCCAAATGTCCATCAACTGGAGAGTGGATAAAGAAGATGTGTTTTTTTTTATGAAATGGAGTATTACTCTGCCATAAAGAATGACAAGATCGATCCATTAAGTGCAAATGGAGACACCTGGAGGATATACTAATAAGTGAAATTAATAGATCACAGATAGACAATTACCGGATCTTCTCTTTGGCATGAACACCTGTAGATGCAAATGAGCTCTAGAAAGTATGACAGCTTTTATAGAGTGGAAAATTTCTATAGGAAACTTGGTGTGGGAATGTGATGAGGGGAAGGAATAAATATGATACAGAAAGAAAATAAAAGAGCATGTATAAAGGGGGTGAGGAGGTGTGGTGAGTAGGGATATGGGTAAAAATGAGAATTAACTTGTGTCATATACTGGTACAAATTCCCCAATGTTATACATGATTTTGAGATGTATATAAATTGTACCAATAAAGAATTCAATTTATAAAAAAAATATTTTCAAGGGGCCCAGGTTTGGTAAAATTGGAGATAATAGAGTTATACAATTGAGATACAGGGGCAGAGTAGCATTTGTGTTTCCACTGTGTCCTAGAGCTTAAACAGTCTTCTCCCTCCACATGCAGAATACACAAAGGCCAGAGGAGATGAAGTTGTGTCAGTGTCCAAACTACAAGAGGAAACAGTGGTGAGTAGGTTTTTATGTTCAATAAGGAGTTCAGGAGCAAGGAAAAGAGATGCTTTGCACAATGAGGAATCACACCAGCTGCTATGCTCATCAAGAGCAGAAAGCATTATTGTATCCACATCAGCCAGTGCAATCTCTGGAAATCACTCACAGATTTATATAATGACTAACTTAATGATTAACTGATTTTAAGAGGAAGGGGCTGGGTGTTGAGAGAAATGGTGTCCACTGTCCATGAGTCTTGTGTTTGCTGCCTGGCTTATTCTGTGGAAGAGCTGGCTGTGCGGACAGTGTTCTGAGTCTCCCACTGGTTTCCAGGCACCAGACAAGGCATGAGTAATGTAAATATAAAAAGACAAAGTATTTTCCCCACAGAAACTCAAAGTTTCACAAAACAAATGGCATTCTTACTTTCCACTTGCTCAGAAGGCATTTTGTAGGTAAAAAGAGGGAGAAAGTACTCCAAGAAGATAGAATCTTATTTCTAAGACCCAGGTAGTTTCACATAATTAAAGTATAAAGTTGTGGGCAAGTGGTGATAAGTAATGTTTAGGGTAGATAAGGCTAAAATGAAGGGCCTTTTGCCTCATCATTAAGTATTGCTGCATCATGTTGGGGTTGATAAAGAGCATCGAAAGGATGTAAATAATCTTAAGTTTTGTAACAATCACTCTGGGTGCACACATGGAGGATAAAATGAAGGGGTAAATGAAAGATTTATTATGAAACCATTTTATTGATCATGTAAGAAATGATTGGATTCTGGAATAGGCAAAATCCAGAATAAGCAAGGGACAGAAAATAAGAAGACAGTTTTGACATCAGTTTAGGAGTTGAAACTGAAGAGATATGGTAGCCATTCAGATGTGGAAGAAATAGAAAACTATGCAGAAAATTCTAAATTCAGAAACTAAGTGGATGGTGATGCTGTTGGCCCAGCATTGGAACACAAGAGGCTGAGTAGGTTATTAAGGTAGCAAATTTGTTTTGATAGGTTAATATTATTATGTAGATCTAAAAAGTCCTTTCTAATTCTCCTATGTCTGGAAGATAATTGGGTCATGGGGGTGTTATCTTCATCAACAGATTCCTCCATAAATAAATTTAGTAGCCAAATACGCTTTTAGAAGGTGGGATGTGGCTGGAATTGGGCCACACGGGGCATGACTTAAAGGTTGTAGTCTTGTCCCTGGTTCCTTGTCCTCTCTCTCTGCTTCTTGGCTGCCATGAGATGAGCTGGGCAAACGGCCTCTGATCTGCCTTCTACCATAAGATTTCAACCTTGGAGTTAACCAGCCATGGATTGAATTCTCTGAAAACCATAAGCCAAAATAAAACTTTCCTCCTTTCATTTGTATCAGGTATTTCTTCCCAGTTATTTTTAGTGTTGAAATACCTGCAAGCTTCCACATTATTTGCTCTGTATTAGATGGAGTGTGGGTCTAGAGCTCATCAAACAGAGGCAGACATTGGCTTCCTCAGGCTCTCCTTTTCCAAGGAGAAAATTACTCCTGGGCTCCGTTCATCCACGGTGGAGGGAGGCTGAAGTTTGCTCTCTTAGTACCCAAATTCATGTCTTCAGGTCTGAATGCTAGCCCGAAAGCCAAGTGCTTTATCTTGCTGGCCAATGACCAACCAGGGCTGCCATCTCTTTCCTGCTCCTCTCCCCAGCTGTCTTCTGCTTTCTTCTCATAACTCATTGGCTGCTCTCTTTTCACCTCTTGCTGAGCTAAAATTTTCCAAGAATGCGGAAGAGCCCCTAAATAATTAAATGCAATGAGATCATATTATTCTTTCTCTGAGTTGACTTTTCTATGGCATTTGATATCAACCACTCCTTTTTTAATTGAAAACTACTTGTGAGCTTCCTTCATTGACAACTGCCTGCTTTTTTTCCCCTTCAAACTCTTGCTACTTTGTTCTTACTCCTTTTAGACAAATATTTATCTTCTGAAAATTTTCTATTAAGAACAAGAAAATTATTTTTCTAATTTTAAAATGAACATATAAGTTTTAAAAAATAAAAGTGATGCAGTATAGTATAAAATTGTCTCATAAAAATCACCCAGGGACACTAACATTAGAGTTTTAAAGTACTTGTTTCTCCTTCCAATCTCTTTTCCTCTCTGGAGTGAATTCAATGCAACTTGAATTCAAAGTGTATCTAAGCAACTTTCTCTTCCTTGGGTGTTTTTTTTTTTTTTTTTTTTTTTTTTTGTGATACTGGAGATTGAACCCAGGGCCTTTGCAATAAGCTACATTCTCAGCCCATTTTCATGTTTTGTTTAAAAAAAATTTTTAAGTTACTAAGTTCCCCAGGCTGGATTTAAACTTTAGCCCCTGCCTCCCAGATGACAGATGTATGCCACTGTGCCTGGATTTTCCTTAATTTTTTTTGGAGTTACCGCTATTTTGGTGGCAATTTATCTCCCATTATTACCAAAGGAACTGTTATTTTCTGTACAGTTAAATAGAAGGTAATATAATCCCATTTTAATAGTCCATCTCTCTCCATTTAGTTGTCCCAGTAATATGCACCATACATATAGAGAATTTTTTTTCTGTTTCTTGCTAGCCTTCTGAAACAAATATAAGTCAGGTGTACTTGCTAAATGGCAAGGAAATGATTATTTAGCATATTCTAAATATAATGTGGGTGTTTATAAAAATAGACTATGCTACATTGAAGACACTAAGTAGAATTGAGAAGAATGGACAGTTTTTAATTTTACTTTCAAAAGTCCCCTACTTGTTATAGTACAGTCTATCCTGGACATTGTGTATTGCATTGTTAAACACATTTATGTGGAACAAAAACTTGAGTGAGGGGCAACACCATAGAAAGATACTGTCCTTCCATGAGATTAACAGAGTGACCAACAGAATGAAGGAGAGTTAAGGATGGGGGCTCAGGGACATGCCTGATAGAACCTCTGTTGTGGGTTTATCAGGAAAAGTTCTTGATAAAGATATTGATGGGAAACTTAATTGATTTTTTAAGGAGTTGTCTCTTTAGAAGAACTCTAAGCCTAGAAAATAATGACCTAGGTTTGCTTTTCTCTTAAGCATTTCTCTAGCTCCAAATACTTAAACTCAAGAGGACTATACTGCCTGGTTGGTACAGTTTTTCTATTAGTGAAATTGTCTCTGATTACTAACTTCACAGGGAGAGTCCTGAAAATCACTGGACAGTGGAAATGTTTTCTTCATGAAGAATCTTGAGAGTAACAAAATTTCAAAAAGAGAAACTTACTTTCCCTCTGTGAAATTTGGTATCTCTATCCTATCCCTTAACTGTTAAAAACAACAACAACAACAACAAAAACCAAGCCATGGTGATGTATTTTAAAATATTAGAGGTTCTAAGCTGGTGGTGAATTTTTCCTTAGGGGATATTTGAAAATGTCTGGAAATATTTTTTGATCATTTAAACTGAGAAAAGTTGCTACTGGTACCTATTACATATAAACGGGTGAATCAAGCCTCCTTCACCAAAGAATCATCTGAGCCAAAATGTCAGTAGCATCCACTTTGAGAAACTCTATGGTATCCTGTGTGCTCTGGTCTTGTGGTCAAGGCATACAGTTTCTTGTTCACTGTGATTTTCAAATGAAAATCTTTGTCACAGTTATGCTGTTTTCCTTTATTATTTTTACTTTGGGACTTTAGAATTTTGTTTTTTTTTTCATATAATATTGGCTAGGAAGAATTGGAAATGATATTGGGAAAAATATGTATCACTTGGAGAACTGAAAGTCAAATTTGGGATATCACAGTGGTGACCATTTTTTCTTAATCATTTGGACTAAAAAAAATGTTAGTCAGCTTGTCATTGTTGTGACAAAATCACACAGAAAATTGAATTAAAGAAAGAAATGTTCATTTTGGCTCACAGTTTTAGATAGTTTAGTCCATTGTCATTTGAATTTGTTATTTTTGTTAGTCGTGGCAGAGAAAATATTCTTTACTACATACTAAGTATAACATGTGTTTATAAAAACAGGGTACTTACACTAGATTGAGGACATTAGGAAGAAGCCAGAAAAGATGAGAAGTTTTTATTTTAGATCCTGTGGTCAGGCAGAGAACCATGGTGGGGAGTACATTGCTTGATGGGGCAGAGCTGCTCATCCTATGGCAGCCTGAAAAGTGAGTGGAAGAAAGTGGTAGAGGGAGCAGTAGTGAGGTAGGGAGAGGAAGCTAGAGAGAGACCTGGGACAAAATAGGTCCTTCAAGATTGTGCCACCAATACTATACTTTTTTCAACCAGACTCCACCTCCTAAAGTTTCCTCTTTCTACTGGTAGCTCATTAAGCTCTGAATCTGTCATGGCTTAATCCATTCATGAGGTCAGAGGGCTCATGTTCCAGTTATTTTACCCACCTCTGAAAGACCATGGCTTTGGAAACCAAGCTTTCAACACATGATCCTTTGGGGGACATAGCAGTTCAAAGCCACAGCACAGCTACCCTCAGGAAAAAGGAACAGAGACACAGAGAGAATTTAGACAATGTATGTTGCTGGCTATAAACCGCAATTCATTTAGCAAGTTACCCTTACTAATGGGCATTAACATTTTTATTAATATTCCTGTTATAAATTTCCTTGAACATACTTTAAAAAATACTTCCACAATGATCTTCCAATAAACTTTTTAAAGCCAGACTGATGGGTTGAAAGTTTTCATTAAAAGTCGTGTACATATTGTCATACTTACCACTGGAGTAAACACTGTACAAGTTTATACTTTCATTCATACTGATTTGCAGATACTGTTTCCCCAAATTATTGCCAACACTAACTTTTGTATATTCAGTACTTACTGTTTGATAAAAAGTCATCATGTCATGTTTTAAACTTTGAATTTGACCACCAATGAAAGCAAATATGTATTTATTGTTGATGTTATTTTCAAGTATTCTCTTCGTCTTTTGACCACTTTTTTTTTTTTGAGACAGGGTCTCGCTTTGTAGTTCAGGCTGGCTCTGAGCTCACTATGTAGCCCAGGCAAGCCTCGAACTCAGCAGTCCTCCTGTCTCTGCCTCCCAAGTTCTGGGATTACAGGTGTGAGCCACCACACCTGGCTTTTGACCACTTTTTATTTACATGTTCATATTTTATCATTGTCCAGTCATTACATATTAGATCATCTTTACATATTTGAGATATTCATCTTTTAATATGTACACTGCAACAAATTTTCCCACTTTGTACTTTTTTCACTTTGATTTTCACCTTTGTATTGAATATATTTTGAAAGGTATTAGCATCTTTAAAACTCTTGTCAAATTTTTCAATTTTTAATTTTTATAGATTTCCTAATTATGACAAGAAAGGGAATAACAAGCACTCTTATTTTATTCTGAGACATAGTTTTTGTTTATTTAAAAAATATTTGATCCATCATAATTTTGACTAATGGATTGAGTTATGATGCAAAGTTTTCTTCTAATTTCTGACTTCTTTGGTCTCCCACCCACAGCTGTTTGCTCTTGAAGTTCTTTGAGTTCTGTTTAATTTCTTTGGAATGAATTCCCTCATTCCACCTCCAACTTCCTCACCTTGGCCAAGAACTCATTATTTTTGAGCCTACAGTTACTGCAACAGCCTTCTAACTGGTCTCTCTGCTTCCGATCTTAGAACTCTAAAATTCAGTCCCAGATGTTGCCAGAGTCATTTTTTTAGAAAGAAATCTTGGGGACCTTCCAGGAAAGATTTTTGATTTGAGCACAGTCATTTAAATTTTCTCTCCAAGTTTTCATGGAAAATATTAGCTGAAACAGTTTGAAATATTCCACACAGTAGTATGTATGCTACTGCATTCTTTCTTTTTCACTTCTCCAAATTAAAATAAAATCACACAGGGTAGAATTTTGACTATCCTTGGGTCTTCTGATTTATGACACAATGAACTATTGCTCTTCTATAATTTTTTTTTTTTTTGAGACAGGTTCTCACTTTGCAGTCCATGCTGGCCCTGAGCTCACTATGTAGTCCGGGCAAGCCTCAAACTCAGCAATCCTCCTGCCTCTGCCTCTCGAGTGCTGGGATTACAGGCCTGAGCCACCATTCCTGAAAAACTATTGCTCTTTAAAATAGTTCTCTGAACAAGATCAGTTTCTGTGAGATTACTAGTATTTCTATTATAAGAAAGATATATATTGCTTAAGAAGTTTCCATGATCTCTTTTACATTTCCAAGCTTCCTTGCAGTAAGTTTGGGCCATGTGATAGGTTTGTTTTGTTTTTGTCAGTGGTTTGTAAGCAGATATAAGGTGTGACATGTCCAAGGAGAAGCTTAAAAGGCTGCTCTTATGTCGCTGTTTTCTCCCCCATGAGACACTATGGTACATACAGAGCACACTACTCACCCTGGGTCCTTTAATAAGGCATGAGTGGGACAGCGTTGTAGTCAGCTCACAGCAACGTAGGAATAGGAGTAAGGAGCAAACCACTGTGACATTGGCATCATTTGCTTTTACATCATAAATCAAGCAGATTTCCAAGAGACACAATGGCACTAAAAGAGTGAGACAAAGTATACGCAGCAGATTCTGGTCCATAATATTCTAAAACCAAGCCAGAAACATGTGCCTAGTTCCTGATTAGGAGCCATTTTTATTCTCTACTAATGATATTTTGTTAGCTTTCCATTGCAGTGACAACATACCCAACATAAATCAATTTAAAGCAGGAAAGATTTGTTTAAATTGGCTCATGGTTTCAGAAGGTGAAGTTCATGGCTAGCTGGCTCCATTACTTTTCGGTCTGTGGTGAGGTAGAAAAATCATAGAGGAAGGTTAGAGGAGCAAAGTTACTTACTTTGTGGCAGTTGGAAATGAGAAAGAGAAAAAGAAAGAGAGAGAGAGAGAGAGAGAGAGAGAGAGAAGAGAGAGAGAGAGAAAGGAGAGAGAGAGAGAGAGAGAGAGAGAGAGAGAGAGAGAGAGAGAAGAGAAAGAGATGTTTTTTTTCCATAATGGCAGAACTGCTCTCCAAGTACCCAATTTGTTTTAGTCTATTATTGACATATTACAAACCACTGCAAAACTCAGAGGTATAGAACAACCACCATTTTATTATGTGAGAGAGCAGGGAGTACTTGCCTACGCTCTACAATTCTTTGGGTCTTCATTGGAAGGCCAGATGGCTGGAGATGGTTAGGATGGCTTTCTGGGTGTCATATACAGAAGGCTGGTACATGTGTCTTGGATTCTCTTTCTTGAATCATCTCTGGAGCCAGCTGCAATGTCAAGAAACAGCCCCCAGGAGAGCGCAATCATGTCAGGACACAAAGCAAGGAACTTTGACAAAGCAAGGAACACCAACCCCATGACTGATTTTGGTGGTAGATGTTTGAAACCAGCATACAGCCACAGGAGTTGTTTTGCAAGTGTGTTGTCCCTCAATTGAGTTTGCATATGCCCACAGATCTGGCTCATGTTTTGATTACAACTTCATGAGAGATACTGCATCACAACGATTTAGTCAACCTTCCGATTCTGATTGAAAGAATCTGAGATAAATTTTTATTGATTTAATCCACTGAACCTGGTCATAGTACCATCAGAAGTATAACATTTTCCGATTTTTATGAATAGAAAGGATAAAAGATCCCAAAACTTTGTATTAGAGAGAAGGGAAACTCAGAGAATAAAATAATTTGGTCAAAGATACAGAGCTGATCAGTTATAGATCTTGTATCCAAACTCATTATCTTTGCTTTAAGTTTAGCATTCATTCTGCTACAATAAAAAAAACCATCCTTTTCCTAGAAAGAAATCATCTCCTTGTTAAGTTTCACTTGGGAATTCTGGGTAAAAGGTTGAGAAAGAGTAAAAATCTGGAGTTTCCTTTTCTGTAACTCTGGAGCATGATTTTATTCCAGTTTAGTCTATAAATTGACATGGATTATGAGGTTGTGTGGTATTTAGCTTTATGATAATTACCTATTTGAATAGCTGATAAGAGTTAATTTATCCTGAAGACAACTAGAAATAAAAGAATAATTGGGTTATAAAATTAAAGCAATAACATCTGTAGTTTCTACTACATTGAACATATTTGATGTAGAGAATATTTCAATTAGGCTGAAAAACCTGTGAATGCTTTTTCCTTTTTAAATTCTTTCTCAAAAGAGAAAAAGCCCTATCACAAACACACAAAACCCACCAAAAGTAGGAAACCTTTTTGGCTTTTGATATTTCACATTTGTTCAGAGAAAACTGCACAACCTTGACCTCCAATACTTTTATGTAGCTACTCATTGCTAACAGGAGATAAATGAATAGCTTTCTGTCCAGAAGTATAAATGAATAGTTTAGTCATGAATTCTAGTCCTGGTACTATAGATAACTCTATGGCTTTGGGTAAATTGCTTAATCTCTCTGTGTCTCAGCTTTCTTACCTACATTCATTATGACTTTTTAATTAAACCAGTGTGAGCTGCTCGCCTTTTTTCTGGGGGGTTTCAGATAACCTGCTAAGCATTGGAGAGAGTGGAAAAGTATAGTCCTTGATCTCAAATAGCTTATGATAAATGGTGGACACAAGTATCTTCCATGGAAGATGAAACTTGAGAAGTTACATGTATATGGTATAATTGGTGCTAAAAAGTAAAGCAAGGGACCAGGGATTTAGCTCAGTGGTTCTAGCATCTGCCTTGCAAGCACAGGTCCTAAGTTTGATCTCTGGTACCACATACCACAATGCTGGGCATGGTGGCCCATGCCTGCAACCCCAGTACTCAGGAGGCAGAGGCAGGAGGATTGCTGTGAGTTCAAGATTTGCCTGGGCTCCACAGTGAGCTCTGGGCCAGCCTGAAATACAAAGCAATACCCTGTTTCAAAAAAATAAAAGTAAGGTGAATATTGCTTCTACTTGGAAGTTACGGCATACAAATATGGTATTAGGAGGGGTGAGGAAAGGATGCAGAGGTCTGCCTGACTGTAATTATTATAGAAATGCATAATAATAATAATGCAATAATAATAAACCAGCTTGAAATCAGTCTATTTTTGGCTACTATTATGTGCTGATCTAAATAATAAGCATTGAGAATGATTCTTCTTACTCTACTATTAGGGCAATGGTTGGAATGTTGAAAAGAGGTAGAATATGAATCTGACCCAGGAGCATGGCTAGTATTTACTATGAGAGAACTGTGAGAGAGCTTTCAAGGCAGATGGAGATAGGCCTTGAAGTTGAGTGAAGGCCAAATTTCAGAAGAACATATATTACACTGCATTTAAATTTTGCTGTACAATGAATAGGGTTGAGTATAGTTTTTAAAAACCTAACTACTAATATTTAGAAGGGGTTCCACTTAGCTCTTTAACACATATATATTTACTTTTAAGTAAAATTCACTGGTTAGATGAAGAAACATATATAATGGGCTGGAGATTTAGCTCAGTGGTTCTGGCACCTGCCTTGTAAGTGCAAGGTCTTGAGTTTGATCCCGGTAACCACATACAATACTGGGTGTGGTGACTCATGCCCACCAGCAATCAATACCACATACCACAGTGCCTGGCTTGGTGGCTCACACCTGTAATCCCAGCACTCGGGAGGCAGAGGCAGGAGGATTGCTGAGTTCCAGGCTTGCCTGGGCTACATAGTGAGCTCAAGGCCAGCCTGAACTACAAAACGAGACCCTGTCTCAAAAACAAGCAAAAAAAAAAAACATATATAAGGTATAATGCATATATTAAATGTCTTTAAGAATTCTTTTAAAAATTAATTTATTTTATTGGTATATTTTACATACACATCATGATCACAATCAACATTGAAAATTTATACCAGTATATTATACAACTTAATTCTCATTTTTTCTCATTCCCTTGTCCACCCTACCACCCTTGCCCGTGTATACATAGGCTTTGTTTCCTTTTTTCTTTTACCATCACATTTTTCCCACATTATGTACATCTACCCCCCTTTACCATTTGAATATTTTCTATTTCAAAGGATCTATCATACACTCTAGAACTCATTTATATTGTCAGTTTCTCATACCAGAGAAAAGATATGATATTTACACATCTGTGACCTATTTATTTCACTTATGAGTATGATCTCAAGGTATGTACATTTTAGTATAAATGACTCAAGCTAATCATTCTTTATGGCAGAGTAATACTCCATTTTATAAAAGAACCACATCCTCTTTATCCAGTCTCCAGTTGATGATCATTTGGTTTGTTTCCAAAATTTAGCTATCACACAATGAGCTGCTATGAACATGGGTGCACATATGTCACTATCATATGAATCATTTAATTCTTTCTAGCAGAGGAACAGCAGGGTCAAATGGGACCTCTAATTGTAGTTTTTTGAGGAATCTCCACACTGATCTCCATAATAGTTCTACAAGTCTGCATTTCCACTAATAGTGGAGAAGGGTTCCTTGCTCCCCACAGCCTTGCCAGCATTTGCTGCTGGTTAATTTTGAGATAACAGCCATTCTTTATGGAGTGAGATGAAATATCAGTGTTTCATCTGCATCTCTTGAATGACTAGTGATGTTAAACATTTCTTCATATGCTTCTTAGCTGCTTTTACTTCTTCCTCTGAAAAGTGTCTGTTCATTTTAAATGCCTTTTTTTGAATTGTGTCTTTAAATTTGGGGGAGCTGCTTTTTTTAAAAGCTCTTTGTATATTTTAGATAGTAGGCCTTTGTCTGCGAAACTGTTGGTAAAATTTTTTTCCCATTATTGTTGGTTGTTTTTTTTGCTTTGCTGGTGGTTTCTTTTGCTGTGCAGAGCTTTTTAATAGAATGAGATCCCGGGCCGGAGGGTTAGCTCAGTGGTTCCGGCGCCTGTCTCGCAAGCCTAAGGACCTGAGTTCGATCCCCGGTTACCACATATAATGCTGGGCGTGGTGGCTCACGCCTGTAATCTCAGCACTCGGGAGGCAGAGACTGGAGGATTGCTGAGTTCGCGGCGGCTTGCCTGGGCACCATAGTGAGCTCAGGGCCAGCCTGAACTACAAAGCAAGACCCTGTCTCCAAAAAGCAAAAAAAAAAAAAAAAAAAAAAAAAAAATAGAATGAGATCCCACTTGTTGATTCCTTCTGCTAGTTCTTGTGCTATAGAGGTTTTGCTCATAAAGTCTTTCCCTAAGCCAGTGTCTCCAAGAGTTCTACCTAATATGTTTTGCAAAAGGTTTAGTGTTTCTGTTTTAATATTTAGGTTCCTAATTCACTTTGATTTTAGTTTAGTACACAGTGACAGAGATAGATCTACCTTTAGTCTTTTGCAGGCTGAAACCCAGTTTTTCTAGCACCATTTTTTAAACAGGCTATCTTTCCTCCATTGAGGATATTTGGCTCCTTTGTCAAAGATGAAGTGGCATAGTGTATCTGAAGGTCATTCTGGATCTTCTAATCTATTCCACTGGTCCTTGGGTCTGTTACTTTGCTAGTGCTGTACTGTTTTTATCACAGTACTTTTGTAGTATAGTTTCAAGTTAGGGATTGTTATACTCCCACCATGTCCTTGTTGCCTAGAATTGCTTTTGCCATTCTAGGTCTTTTGTGGTTCCAGATGAATTTTTGGATTATTTTCTCTATGTCTGTGAAATATACTGTTGGGATTTCAATCGGTATTGCTTTGAATTTATACAATAGTTGTGAGAGTATTGCCATTTTGACAGTAGTAGTTCTTCCTGTTCAAGAACAAGGGATGTCTTTCCATTTTCTGATATCCTTTTCAATATCCTTTTTCAGAGTGTTGTAGTTTTCAGAGTAGAGATCTTTCTTATGATTACTTTGTGAAATGTGAGTGTGTGTGTGTGTGTGTGTGTGAAAGCAGCTTACTAGTTTTGAAATTTCCCTTGAGTTAAAACACAAGTCAAAAACCACTTACTCAATGCCAAAGATACCTTGTTTTGTTTTATCACTAAAATTTACTTTGTTCATTAAGATAAAATTATCAAGGCAATGAAAAGTTTACCTCCATTTACTCCAGCATATTTCATATTTAATGTTTTAAGAGTTAACAGAGGAGGTGAATTTTGATTTTTGAGACCTCAAACTGGGAGACACTGGACCACTATAGTTAATGAGTAGAGAGTAAAAAGATAGCAGAAGGCAGTCTCAGTCACAAGAATGAATGGGGGTGGTTTATGCATTATGCTTTTTTGTCCTTATGCTAGAACTATTCCTGAGTTTTTGGTTTTCCTTTCAATTGCTGCTAGAGCGAGGAGCCCAGTCAGGGTGTTGCTATGGGCCAAAGGCATTGGTGACAGACATCCTGTCTAACAGCAGCTATATCCGTCTTCCACCAAGGGAGCATACCTTCAAATTTAGACAGGGGTGGAGGACAGGTGTGGTCACAGATTGATGCTATGATTGTGCCTTCCATTTCAAGAGCCTGAAAGCAATGAACACCTAGCTCATCTGTCTCCTGGAGGAGCTTAAGAAGGATTGCTTGAGCTAGTCCATATTCCTTTATTTCTTGAGCTGATTCAGTAAGCATTTGGAACAGATGTCAGAGAAGAGAGACATATCATGAAACCTATCTGATATGACTAAATCAAAGCCATAGAGCAATAAACAATCTGACCCCAGAGAGCAATGGCAGAAGAACTCATAAAGGGCAAAGATTAGAAGAGACACATTTGTCATTCGGAGAGGGTTTTTAGTTTTTTTGACTCTACAGGCAATGAGGCCTTTGTAGGATAATAGCCAGGTATAGTGGCAAATATTAGGAATGGGAACACAGTGTTTTGAAAAAGAAGTTTGGTCTGAAAATGTTTCACTATAGTCCTGTTTAATGATTTAAGGAAGCTTGGATAGAAAAGGCTTCTTCTTGTCAAAGATCATGGTTATCTTGGAAAATATCATAGAAATGGTTAACATATCTGTTGCTTTTGCATGTGGATATAATTAGGATGAGCTTGGACATCAAGGGTTAGATTGAACTATCTGTCAAGGCAACTTTTTGTTTTATAAAAATTCATTTGTTTAAATTTCTTCCTAATCTGTTTTATGGACTGAATTTATGATATTTGAATTTTTTTTTTTTTTGAGGCAGGATCTCGCTTTGTAGTTCAGGTTGGCTCTGAGCTCACTATGTAGTCCAGGCAAGCCTTGAACTCAGCAATCCTCCTGTCTCTGCCTCCAGAATGCTGGGATGACAGGCGTGAGCCACCACACCCAGCACTGTGGTATGTGGTATTGATTGCTGGTGGGCGTGAGTCACCACACCCAGCATTGTATGTGGTTACCGGGGATTGAACTCAGGACCTTGCGCTTGCGAGGCAGGCACTGGAACCACTGAACTAACCCTCCAGCCCCAATATTTGAATTTTTAAATGCAGTGATATTTCCCCAAGAGAAAAACAAAGCACTTCAATTTCAAACTCATTTTAGTGCTCAGTGCTGGAAATATTTCCCTAGTCATTTACAATATCAAACACTCCTTTGGTCTTCATATGCTCATTTAAGACCTCTTGTTTCTGTGTTCAAAGGTGCATTCACAATTATATTGGTAGTTTTGCTACACTGTATGTATGGGGATATTTTTTCTCCAGCACAAAATCAAATTGGAAAGAGAGTTTTATGTACCTTTGGATACAGAAGTCTGAGTATCAGATTCATCCAGTTGTATTAAACTTCAGAAGAGCTACCTATCTGCTAGCATCTGAGAGCATGCTATATAGACATTGCTACTAACACCTGGCTTGCTTTGCACACAGAACTTCTCTAAAAAGATCTACAGGCCCAGGAACTATCTCTGTATATGATGATGCTTTCCTCATCTTTTCCTGCTCTCCAGAGTCTGTGCACAGAGAATACTGTCTTAAAGTGCAATAATTATCTGTGATACTTTATCATTCCAATAGCCATAAAACGACCAAATACTACATTTAAAAAATTTTTCTGCATAGTAGCCAGAGAAACAAATTCATAGGCACATCTCCCTTTCAGAAAGCAAAACTGACTAAAGGGCGGGAGTTTTTCTTTTTATTTCACTTGCTGCTATTTCATGTAAGACCTTCCTAGTTTTTACCATCTCCCTTTCTGTGTCACACCATCAAAAGATACTGATGGTCAGTAGCAAGGACTGGAAAACTTCAAATGAATGAAATAGCATGCAGAAAAAGTCTGACATCTTTCAATGTGTTCACAGAAAGTTATAACTTTATTCTTTCGTGCAAGGTAGGTTTGAGGATTCATATGTTTTATGGTCTCATGTTTTAGCAATCCTCTCTGTGTTATTATCAAATGGAAGTGAGCAAAATTCCACTGGTTAGTCATTCTTAAAAGTCCTGATTCTTACTGTCTGTGGAACACATTCTGGACTTAGTCACTTCTCAGCTACAGCTTTTTCAACCATAAGGTGTTTGATCTCATTACTTATGATTATTTAGATAACTAATCATAATCTTTCATGCCTTTCTACGTTGCAGCTTTCAATTCCTTCTTCTGAGCATATTCTTCAGTCTAGTCCTACAGAGCTAGACTGTAAACTCTGTAAGGGCAAAAGTCATGTGCCTCCAGTGTTTAGACTGATGCCTGAGTTTGTTTACTGGGCTTCCTGCCCCAGCTGCAAAGTGACCCTTTCCTTTTGGACTATGCCTTTATATACAAGGGGTGATTAAACACTACAGTAAATGTTCAAACATAAAGAAAAACCTATTACAGTAAAATACATGGTCAACAACAATGAGATAAATATGTTTAAGGTAAAATGGAGTGTGTTATAATATTTTGAAGGGGCTCAATGGTTTTCATTGTGATAAATTGCTTTATTTAAACATTAACTTTATTTTTATCACACCTCATTGATTGTTTATGGCAACTTCTGTCAAATGAAAACATACATTGTGTCCTTATCTATCTACTCATGGGATCTGGCACCTTATCACTTCTGATTTGTCCACAAAGTCAAAATGACCAGAAAGATAAGCATTTTAATCAGTTCACACTGAGGCAACTATAACAATGTAACTAGAGACACTAAGGAAAAAGCCACCCAGAACTACTTCAGATAGTGGAAAGAATGATGGAATAAGTGTGTTCAGAGCAAGGGGGAGTCTATTCAGGGGGAATAATGGCAATGTGTCTTTAAATAAATTTAAAGGTAAAAAAAATTTAGACACAAACCATATTTTTGACCACACTTTATTGATCTTTCAGTGAGTATCTAGGAGGTAGTATATTCTTTGAAAGTTCTTTTGACTTTCACATTTCATGACAACTTGTGCAGATATGAAAGTGTGGGTCACAGTTATTTTCTCCAGCCATGAGAAGCTGTTCCATCATTCCATTGCCTGCAACTTAAACTGTGATTGAGACAAAGGCTACTGTTCATTACAGCATCATTCTTTAGTGACTCAATTTCTTTCTGGTCACTTCCATACTATCTATTATTTTCTTGTATACTGAAATTTCCATGAGCTGTGTATGAACATGCATTTGTTTTCATTTTTACCTGGATGTGGTGCATTCATCAGCAAATCTTGAAAATTCAGGATCATTTTCTTTTAAAGCATTTCTGCTTTGCTGTTTCTTTTATTGTTCTATATAAATCTACTGGATCCAGCCCTGTTGAGCAATCCTGTAATCCCAGGACTGTTGGCAGCTGAGGCAGGAGGATTTCAACCTCAAACCCAGCCTGAACAACTGGGGATCAAAAGCCTGCGTCTCAAATTAAATAAAAAACATAAAAAGAACTATAGATGTCACTCATTGCAAAGATCCTGGGTTTGATTCCAACAAAAACAACAGTACCAGCAGCACCCTTCTATGGGACATATTGTGCAGTTCATCAATATATTCCCTATGCCTTTTAATTACTACTTGATGAAAAAATGTTGGTTTGAATCTCTATGGTGCATTCTGGCTGAGTCATAGCATATTTCAACTCATTAATTCTTGCTGACAATATCCACTTGGGCATGTGTATCATCTATTGATTTAAATTTTTTTATTGGTACATTATATATTCACATCACAATTATACTCCACATTGTTTAAAAAATTTTGGTGACCATAGATTTCATTTCCAATATTTCTAAATGACAGCTTAAAATATAGATTCCATTACAATTTTTAAAAAATTGTTTTTATTGGTACATTTTATAGTTACATTATGATCACATTCAACATCGGGGTTTTGTGTTAGCACATGACACATCTTGATTCTCATTTTTTCCTATTCCCCTGCCCACCCTATAATTCCCTCACCTCTTATATACATAAGCTTTTCTTTCTTTTTTTATGATCAAATTTCGCTTCTTTACTTATCCCTACCCCCTTTTCCCTTTGAATATTTTCTATTTCACAGTATCTATCATACATTCTAGAACTCCTTCACATCTTCAGTGTCTCATACCAGAGAAAAGATACAATATTTACACATCTGTGACTTGACTTATTCATTTGACTTATGAGTATGTCCATTTTAGTATATAAGTACTGCGTGCTAACTGATTGCACCACTGGAGCTCCTGTCCCTTTGACCTCCAGGCTGCTGCCCCCCACACATCCTATCCACTTGAGTATAAATGACTCAAATGTATCATTCTTTGTGGCAGAGTAATACTCCATTTTGTAAAAAAAATTACATCTTTTTTAAAAAATTGAATTTTTTATTGGTACAATTTATAAATTCACAATCACACATAACATTGGGGAATTTGTACCAATATATGACACAAGTCAATTCTCATTTGTACCCATATCCCCACCCACCCACACCTCCCCACCCCCTATATACATACTCTTTTATTTTCTTTCAGAATCATATTTATTCCTTCCCCTCATTATATTCCCACACCAAAAAATTACATCTTCTTTATCCAGTCTCCAGTTGATGGGTGTTTGGGTTGTTTCCAAGATTTAGCTATCACAAACTGAGCTCTTATAAACATGGGTGAACATGTGTCACTGTGTTATGAATATTTTAATTTTTTATGTACATACCTAGCAGGGGGATAGCAGCATCATATGGGACCTGTAATTCTAATTTTTTGAGGATTCTCCACACTGATCTCCACAGTGGTTGTTCCAGTCTACATTCCTTACAACAATGGAGAAGGATTCCTTCCTCCCCACAGCCTTGCCAGCATTTGTTATACTCCCACAGCTACTGTATAAATTCAATGCAATTTTTTTTTTTTGTTTTTAGACAGGGTCTCACTTTGTAGTTCAGGCTGGCCCTGAGCTCATTATGTAGCCCAGGCAAGCCTAGAACTCAGCAATCCTTTTGTCTCTGCCTCCTGAGTGCTGGGATTACAGCTGTGAGCCACCATGCCTGGCATTGTGGCATGTGGTATTGATTGCTGGTGGGCGTGAGTCACCATGCCCGGCATTGTATGTAGTTACTGGGATTGAACTCAGGACCTTGCACTTGCGAGGCAGGTGCCGGAACCACTGAGCTACATCTCCGGCCTCATGCAATCTGGATTGAAATCCCAACAGCATATTTCACAGACATAGAGAAAATAATTAAAAAATTAGTCTGGAACCACAAGAGACATAGAATGGCAAAAGCAGTTCTAGGGAACAAGGGCATGGCAATGGGTATCATGATCCCCAACTTGAAACTATACTACAAAACTACTGTGATAAAAACAGTATGGTACTGGCAAAGTAACAGACCCAAGGACCACTGGAATAGATTAGAAGATCCAGAATGAACTTCAGGTACACTATGTCATCTCAGCTTTGACAAAGGAGCCAAATATCCTCAATGGAGGAAAATAGCCTTTTTAACAAATGGTGCTGGAAAAACTGGGCCTCAGCCTGCAAAAGACTAAAGCTTGACCTATCTCATTTACCATACAGTAAACTAGAAACAGTTATTTTAATGTTAACTTCAGATCACTGAGTTGTCTTTGCTAATATGCACTAATGGCACTTTTTTATTGTATAAGATTTCTTAATTCACAATTTATCCCATTGTGTATTTTATCACATTGTGTTATAGGCTCATGTTCAGCAAGATCATTTTCCATTCTTTTTCCTGTATGTACTGTCCTCCCTATGTCACAGTTTGCAGCTGGTCATTCAGGGCCCATTTTCTTCTACAACCCCAGGCTGTTCTTGGTGATGTTGAGCAGGGCTGATCCTGATGGTGCTACTGAGCCAGAGAGCTGTGGGACTTGTGTAGAAGGAAATTGTGACTGCTTCCTCCTGTTTATTTTCACATCCCACTGAAATACGCCTCAATTTTTTTAACTTTTTTTCAGAGGTCAGAGAGCCAGTCTGACTCTGAGGTTCAAGCTGTAATCCTGGCTCTTGTTCCTTTTAAATTGTGAGAAATGTTTATTTTCCACTTTTTTGCAGGGTCCAAATTCCTGGCTACATTTTGTCTGCTTCAGTACTGCAAATGGCCACCTTGGGTTACTGATTCTCAGATTTGTTATCCTTGGCTGTTTTAACTAGCAAAATACAGGAGCAGAAGGAAGGACTTTCTTTGTGGTTCAAGGTGTTAAATTCTTCCTCTCCCAGCCATGAAAGTAATTAATCCTACTGTTCTGGCTGCTGCAGGAAACCCTCTTGTCATTACAGAGATGTCATCTCATGACCACAAAGAATTAGGGCAATGTGCCAAAAATATGAACATATCTCTTTAGTTTTGTTTTTGTCCTTCTTCCTTTCTCCTTCCCCTTCCTCCTTTTCCTCTTTTTATTTTCCTCTCCTCTTTGTTTTAATTGGTGGTTCTAGGGACTGAACCTAGTGCTTTGTTAATGCTAATGAAGTGCCATACCACTGACCTATACTCCCAATCCTACTTACAACTTTTTATAATTCAGCTTTTGTTGCCCTGTGGTTGGAGTGGCAGTAGAGGCTTCCACATATATTATATACTTCATCATTCTCCTTGACTAGAAGTCAGTCTCACACACCGTGTGTGTGTGTGTGTGTGTGTGTGTGTGAGAGAGAGAGAGAGAGAGAGACAGACAGAGAGAGAGAGAGAGAGAGAGAGAGAGAGAGAGAGAGAGAGAGGTATATGTTGGGGATTGAACCCAAGTTTCATATATGCTATGCAACTGATCTATCACTGAACCCACACCTCTTATAATTTTACTTTTCTACCTGTAGTGGATGCTGTGTGGAACTGCTCAGATTCACTGCCAGGGCAAAAGTCCTTTCCTGCCAGCTTTAGAATGTGCTGACTGTGGGCTGCTCACAGCTGGGTTGCTGTCTGGGAATTTTCTTCAGCTAAGGGGAAGTGCCTCACTCACCATTATGGCCCTGGCTCAGGAGCAGCTATATCTCAGAGACTCGCCAGGTGGAGGTATGTAGGCCTGGATCCCTTGTTCCAGTTCAGAGCAGTGACAAAGAACCCTCCTAGATCCAGAGCTCCTTGTGAGATGCCTCAGGCCTTTCCTTCAATTGTACCATAGCTCAACTTTTTCTCATCAATCTTGCTTCTCTTTCTGCTTTACAGGACTTAATGCTGAAAGTACTCCCAATAAATCCCACAAACTTCCATCTCAGCTATGGGTAGAGAACATCTAGGTCTTCCTAAGGGCCAGCTTCAGTTGCTCCACTGTAGTGGATAGTCAGAAACGACTGCAGGATAAAAGAAAGCATAGTTGCCTGGATTTGATCTGCTCAGTTTTCTCAAACTAGATAATTTCCCTGAGTTCTACTACTAACACACTGACTTTCAGAGTCTGAGAAATTAATCTAGGGCCTAGGTAAGAAAGATAACACTGGCTCACTGTGCACATTTCTATTATAATTGAACTTTAATGCTGCTTGGATGAACCTAGCACCATTGTTGACACTTTTGTAATACATCGGAAGATGAACGACTGGAGCGCACAGTGTTCATGTGGGAGGTGGACGGAGATAGCAGCATGATCAAAAACTGAGCATGGGCTATAAATTGAAGTTTGGCATCAGAAAGGAATGGAAGTGTTGGAGAATGGCAATAAAAGTAATTCCTTTTCAGACATCACTGGCCCTGGGACAGCATGGCAGCTTTGCCTCCCACAAAGCTGACTGGAAATCTTTGCTGGGCACACCTTTTCTCAGGACTGACAATTAAGAGCCCTCAGGCGACTTTCCCCTCAGAGGGCACATTAAACTGAGCCTGCTGTCTCTGCAGGGAGGCAGAGAGGCAGATAGATGGGGAGGCTCACATGTGGAAAATTGTACAATGTGGGGAGGTAAAGTGTTTTATAGAAGTGCTGCCAGGGGCTAGTCAGTTCTCTGTGTGGACTTAAAAGGTACACTGCCACACTCATGTTGATAATGCTTCAAACATAACCAGGTGCTAGGTCTTTGAGATGACACTGCTGCTTACCTATCCTGCATCTTACTTTGTATTTTTCTTCTTTGAAAACCCCATCTTTTTCATTCAGATACTCCTACCTTTTCTCTCATCTCACATTTTAAGAGTAGATGCTAATTTCTTTATGCAAAACATGACAGTCTTATTTCCCTTGCAAGTAATTGCTGAGAAACTCAGATTTAAGTAAACTAGCTGCTATGGTTCAGCTAAGTGTCCATCTAGGGCCATGCATCAAAGGCTTGTTCCCTATTCAAAGAGCCACCAGAAGGTAGAACTTTTAAAGAATGGGCCCTCATTGGAAATATTCCAGTCATAAATGGGCATTGCCTTGAAGAAGATATTGGGACCCTGGACTCTCCTCATTCTGTCTTTTCCTTCCCTGCTACTCTAAGATAAGTAGCTTTCTCTGCCATGGGATCCCACCATAATGTGCTACATCACAACAAGACCAATCAACCATGGACTGGGATCTGTAAAATTGTGAGCCAAAATAAACCTTTCCTATTTTTAATTAGATTACCTCAGGTGTTTTGTCACAGTGATGGGAAGTCAAGTAGTATACTTGTATTCCTCAGTGGCTATTAAAGGGTTGAGCTAGGTATATGGTAATCTTTTATTTGTGGTTGAGGGAAAAATACTCTTTATCTTTCACAAGATATAAAAAGGATAAACCAGTTGCCTCTAGTGATCATACAGAAATCTTTTGTGACCACAGCAGAAGCTAGTATGACTTCATCCACAAAAAAGGGAACTCTGAGAGTCAACAGAAGCTTAGAGAAAGCTAGACAGTTGTGGCTGTATCGACCATTGAGTCTTGCCTCCCCTGACTTCATGATAAAGGAGATATTAAGCTTCAATATTGTTTAAGCAGATTAAGTCAAGTCTTGGGGTTACTTAAAGGTAAAAAATCCTACTTGGCACATATCTGATACTAAATGCTATCTTTGCCTGTGATCTATTATTTCATTGGCATCAAGTAATCATGGTAGCTCAGTGCTAGAGCACTTGCCTAGCACGTGTGTGGCTCGGAGTTAAATCCCCAGCACAACAACAATCACATGTGCGTGCGCACACACACACACACACACACACACACACAGAAATGTAGGCAAGCAGACCAGGCTGTCAGCACACACACACACACACACACACACACCAATGTAGGCAAGCAGACCAGGCTGTCAATAAATTGGCATTTGTTGCCAAAATAATAATAATAACTTTTGGTTAAAGTTGACTTATTGATCACGTGAATGTATTTCCTTTGTCAATATACCAGTATAATGATAATAATGAAATAAAAAGAGTCTAAATACTCAGTAATAAGAAAATGTGAACACACACATCAGAAAAAGAGATTTTATTAAATTTTTATATGATGGCAAAAATGTGGAGAATCAAGATAGCCATAGCTCGGGGTATAAGCAAGAGGGGGTTCAAATGCAGAAGAAACCAGTGTGACCTTTCATGTACTGGAAAATCCTCACTGCTAGGAGATACCAGGCATAAGAGAGGAAAGGACTGTTGTATGGATTGGAAAATCAGATGGTTGACCAAAAGTCTTATGCGAAACAGTCAAACCCAAACTACCTGGGTGCCGCAATGCCTGGGAGCCAGGCTTCTATTCCAAGATTTTGGAAAATGGAGTTTTCTGGAGAAACTGGTAGTCTCCAAAGGACTACCCTTACATTCTGTTATTTAGGCACTGTCTTAGTCCGTTCTGGCTTCTCTGACAAAATGCCATACACAGGGCAGTTTATAATCAGTGGATATTTGTTTCTTGTCATTCTAGAGGCCAGAAAATTCAAGATAAAAATACTAGCAGATTTGGTAACTGATGAGGACCTGCTTCTTGGTTTTTAGATGGCACCTTCTTGCTGTGTCCTCAAGTAGTGAAAGCTAGGAGGGAGCATTCTGGGTCCTCTTCTGTAAAAGCATCAGTCCCATTCATAAAGGCTCCACTCTTGGGACATAATCACTTCCCAGTGCCTCACCTCCAAGAATAATTACATCAGTGATTAGGTTTTGTGCAGACATAGTAATCAGACAAGATTTGGAGTTGATTCCCTCTACTGGCTTTATCTGCAGAAAATTTTCAAAATCAGCAAATTCTGCCAAAGGCTCTCACTAGACTGAATTGCCTTGTTCCTGGGCACAAAGTCCTTCACATGAGGACCTTCCTTATGGACAAGAGACATCAAAATAAAAGACAAGAAATAGAATTCTGAAGGAGATGACCATCATGGCAGGTATGGGAGAGAAGGAAAAATAAATCCCAATGTGCATTCTCAGTGAGATTTGAGAAGGAGTTGCAATATTAAAACAAGGGTAGGGTACAGTGAAAATGGAACAGCAATATAGCAGGAACTACCTTCTAGATTAAAAAGGTATACTTGCCAAGATAGAGACTAATTCAATGGAAACCTTGGAAAATTAAACCTAAGAAATCTCTCAGAAGCAGAAAAACAAAAAAGAGCAGAAAGATAACCAAAAGAAACTCAAAAGATCACTAGAGGGCAATTAACATCTGCTCAAGGGACATACAATAGGAGGAAATACTGAAGTAAGGGGGGTAATTTTTGCTGAACAGAAGATCTTCACATTCAATTTGGAAATGTATAGTTCGTGTCCAGCGCAACAAATTAAAAACTCCAAACACTGTCTTAGAACATTACTGCAAAGTGTCAGAATGCCAGAAATTTTAAAAAAAGAGAAAAATCCAAAAGGAAAATAAAAAGTATCAGATATTTACCCATAATTCTAGATAAGTAGAAGCCTTTCACTTTTAGAGGGAGAGATCACACCAATTTAAGATTATATAAGTGGCTAAAGTAGCTATAAATAGAATGGCAGAATAAAGACATTATCAGACATGTAAAGCCCAGGAGGAACTCTAGCAAAATGGGGAGATTTGATAGAATACTAAATTTGTAGGACAAGTTGAACCAAATAAAAATGTGTCTAAAGCAATTATTTATAAAAAATTGAACTCCAGGCAAAAAGTCATACAAGAAAAATCATTTCATAGAGAGTGATGGCTGTGTAGTGAACCAAAGTTATGTAGTCATTGTAATGAAATCGCTATTGGTTTCAATTTTAGAATCAACTTACTTATAAAGCTCAAGACTTAATTATCATGAGAGAACAAATGGAAATATACAGCTGACATTGTAAAAGTAAAATTCAGAAGTTGGGAGATAGAAGAACAAAACTGAAAATGATCCACATAAGAAAAGGTAAAAATGAGAATTAACTTCTGTCATATACTGGTACAAATTCCCCAATGTTGAGTGTGATTATGAGCTGTATATAAAATGTACCAATAAAGAATTCAATTAAAAAAAAGAAAGTAGAGCATGAAAAAATTTAAGGCCAGGGCTTGGGATTTTAGCTCTAGTGGTACCACATCAATCTTGGACACACAAGTGCCTGAGTTTGATCCCTGGTACAAAAAAAAAAAAAAAAAAAAAAAAAAAAAGTAAGGGGAACGTAAGGTTTTCTTTTGCATTCACTCAGAATTAGCTCAGAAGAATAAAGAAGATTCTCTTTTGCTACTGTAAGACATTTTCAGGAAGAAGACATTAGCTTCTGTTTTGACTATTAAATCAAGATTTTGATTTAACATCATGAAAACACCTGACTTCAACTGTCAGGCTGATACAAAAATAAGAGATGTGTTCATGATAGATATAGATGGATGTTTTGTAATTGAGAGAGGGTCAAATAACATCTTAATGAGCCATATAAAGTATAATTTTTGTAGTAGTTAATGTTAAAAAATGGAAAGTACTTTCTAAAAAGAGAAGAACTTTATCCTTAGTAATTTGCATCACATTTACATGAGTGCCAGTTTAGTATGATATTAAATATATTGCCATCCTATTAAATACAAAACATTCAATTAATAGGAAACAGTTAGATAATTGTTGTGGTTTTGCTCACATTTAATCTGCAATGTTTTAGTTTTACTTGAGTGATGGGTAAATTCATCTTAAATTCGTACTGAGCACTTAAGAGTACAGGCCCTGGCTGCTCATCTTCCCTGTAGTGTCCCTGCCCCTGGTTCAGTAGTGAGTTGGCTCAGCAGGTCTGAGTTGCCTCAGTGACTGAGCAAAATGAGACCAGAGCCAACTTCCTGCTCCCTGATAGTGTCACCTCTGTAACCAAAAGCTCTAGAACCAAACTGTTCTTGCTACTCAGGGTGGGTTCCTAGGAGCAGCAATGTTAACATCTCTGGTGCGGAATCTTGGGCCTCACTCTAGAACCCACGAGTTAGAATTTGGACTGTTAACAAGACTCCAGGCAACCTCCAAACACCCTGAGCTGTGTGAGGACTGTCGCTCCTCTTTCTCTTCCACTGTGGACCCTGTACAAGAGCAGCCTCCCTCTCTGTGGGCTCCTCACAGTGCTCTGAGCCCAGTCTGCCCAGCCCAAGTATTTCTCCTTCCCTGGGGACCACCAGAGCCAGGAGATCACTGTACTCTGACATTTCTCTATGTGTATTTTTAAACAGACCCTCTAGTGGTGAATACATCCTGAGTCTTCTTTGCTGCTACCCTTGGTGGGTGTAGCTTGTTTTTATTTTGTTTTTTTATCTGTAAATGAGAATAGCAGTATTACTTTTCTTATAGGGTCATTGTGTGGCTCACATGTAATAATTTGTATAAAGCACTCAGAGCAGAATAACATCTCAATAAATGTGATTATAATTATGAGCTATTATTAAGGAGTCCTGGGTGATAATAGTCAGCAGGAAAAGGCTTCAATGTTAATGGTCTCCAGCCTCAGCTGTCAGCCGGTTCATTTCCCTCATCAATAGCTCATTACTTGATTGTTAAGTCACAGACGCTGTATGCTACATGCCATCACACCGAATAATAATTATTGCAGGTCTCATGTGTAAAGCATTACTGAGTCAATACTCCTTTACTCCTGAGCAGTCTCTGCCTGCAGAGATGGTGGTTGTGAGGCCCAGTGCTGTGTCAGTGGGAAGATGGCCTCTCTCACCCTCTTGGTGAGTGTATTCTGTGTCCATAGCACCTAAGCCATTCTGCTCAGTGTCTTAATGTTTGACAAAGTCCACACATTCCTTTTCTTCTTGCTTTTCTTTTACCCATTTCTTGATGTACCGCCTCCTCCTTGGAGATTCAGGTTTGTGTCCACAGGAGCTGTGCTGTGCTCACAGGCTCTGCTGGGAAGTAAACTTCTTCCTACTTCCACATCTCAACTCTAGACTGAAGCATTGTTACAGAATGAAACCCTTTTCTGTGATACCATCTTTCCAAGATGATCTCCTCCAGGAGGATCTATAGCCCTTCCAAAGACTTCCAGGAGACTCTCTTGATGAAGACCACAAACACATCTTTTCTTATCTGAATCTGGCAGGAACTGGGCTCAGTGTCCACATGGATTCTATTTGAAAAGTGTGACTTTATTAGGCAAGAGAAGAGATGGTGGGGCATGAATATGATCTTTTAATTTTAGAGGAACACAATGTGAAATTGAAATGTTCCATATCTCAAGAAGGCATGCTCAAGACAAATGGACAAAGTATAATGGAAAGAAAGCAGGGCAACTATTATTAGGACCTTCTTATTTACTGTGTGAAAGTTTAAATATATGAAAGTTTAAATATGTGAAAGTTCAGTGTGATCATATTTAATTTTCCAAGCAAACATTTGTTCAACAGTGAGAAAATAGTGGTATATACAGGCTAATTGACCAAGCTGAAAACTGAGTGTAGATGTACTTGTTTCTTTGTTTAGTCACACTGGGGATCAAGACAGGGACCTTCATGCTGAGTTTCTTCAGCACTTATTTGCATTTTTTATTTTGAGGCAAGTTTTCATAAATCACTAAGAATTTGCAATCCTGCCTCAGTCTCCCAGAGTGCTAAGATCGCAGCTATGTGCCCCCATGACTGGACATTTTAAATAAAAATCCACAACTTCCCCTGCTACATAAGATGGATTCTTCTTATGGGGCCAGTTGATGGGTGGTAATACCTCCCCTGTCATGGAAAACATTCTAGCAGAGGTTAGGTGCTCCATCATGAAGATTGGAGCCTGGAGTAATTATTAGAGTAATACTAATAAACAAAGCAGAGAAGGGTATAGTTATTTCCAAAAACAATGACAGAATAAGGATGAACCACATGTGAAGCTCAAAGCCTCCTGAAGCCCAGCAAGCTGATCCACAGTGATGTAGATGTTGGAAGAAGTGAAGGAAATCCACACCTGAAAATTGATGTTCCATGCACTAATGCCTTTCCACAGCACAAATTCTTTGAATTCCTTTTAGTCTATTGCCAACATCTAAAATATGTCAGATTTCAGTTACAAATACAGATTTCAAAAATTCTCTGTAAAATGGGAAGATTTGGCAAACCTAGGCCCACATTCCTGCTTGCTGATGGTTGAGTGGTTACAGCTGCTAGGACAGGGCACATACTCTTCTGCGTGTAGGTTCCTAACACCTTACAGGTAACAACTTTCACTTGTTTGCATTATCTGACTGGATTCTGCATGAATTCAGTTTAGAAAGACATGGGTTGCAGTTGTGGTAATTCTCATATTGCCTAGAGAATGGATTTAAAGCTCCAAAACACAGATGATCTGAAAGCAAAGCTGTCAAGATATTTTTCAGATACAAAGCAATTGCTGGGTAGACTGTAAGGGCATGTTCTATAACAGTGAGCAATAACCATCATTGATGTGTAGTAAAATAAGTTAAGTTAGAATATGGAAGACACCAAGTTAGGTAAGAATTAAAGTCTGCAAAATACATCTGTATCCTAGTAAGAAGACATCAATAGCTGGCGTTAAAATTGCACTGTAGAGATCACTGTGTGTGCATGTGGGTGTATGATGTGTATTCCACAACACAGGTTTGGTTATTTTCAATTATTTTTTCTTACAAAACTCTGATAAAAACACTTTAGGTTTGATACAATGAAGTAGCCAAATAGACTAAGTGCTGGGATAGAAAGGCTAGGAAGCAACTCTAAGATCAGTGGGAATTCTTGGCATCCAAGCAATAAAATAGACTCCGGCAAACAAACATATAGGAGTTGTTTCTCGAAAGTCTATTGGGTAGTACTGGAACTGATGTAGAAAATGGGAGATGGGTAGGAAGAAACATCTCAAAGTTTCAGCAATGCAAGAAAGTTTGGATGTCCAAGAACATGGGGCTCCCCCAAAATTTCATAAGGGTATCAGGTTTGAATAGATGAGACTGATAACTTCTAGCTGTTGGATAATTCTGTATATGATCCTAACTTCAGGAAAGGGAGTTATCTCTTAGCTAAGCTAGGGTCAAGGCAAGCTGGATTGTACCTTAACATTTAAGTGCTATAAAGTCAGAAATGGGAAGATATTGACTTTTAATTATAAATATATATTTTCCAGGGTTCATGTCTGAAACAAAGTAGATGCTCAGGGAAGACTTCTGGAGTGACTAGTAAAGGAATGATGAAATAGTTTCACTTTTTGATTAGGGTAAGACAGACCACCTGGAAAAGTAGATCTAAAGTGTTGAAGAGGAAGTGATAATTTTCCGAAAGAAAATCAGAGAGATGGCACCCAGAGGTTATGAAGTGGACCTTAAGTAAGCAATGGAATGTGTAGCAAGGTGCTTTGAGTTTCCCAGCAAAGCTTCCAAATATGAATAACTTTAAATCTTTCTCAAGTCTTTTACATTTCAACATAATAAATAGGATTGAGGATCAAATTGCACTTTCTGTCTTTTATTCTTGCACAAACAGTAGTTTTTGTATTTGGGATGCTGCTAATGGGTGACCTGAGGATCAAACTTCCTCCATTTTTGTTCTGATGGGGAAGGCCATATGCCAGTGTCAACCATGCCTGGGTGAGTTCTCTGCGATGCAGGCACATTTCCTCCAGGAACATGCCATATGGACAAGAGGCTGTTCTGAGCAGAAGCAAAATTGCACATCCCACTCAAAGGGGGAATGGCAAGAATGGGTGTCAGGAGCCCCCAGATTTCCTGCTCTTCTTCTGAAGTACTTCAGGAAGGAGCCTGTGACTCACTCCCAAGAATCCAGGAAAGAAAGCCACCTGGAACATGAAAAATGGTCAAGAAGGCCTTAAGCATGGGCTGGCTATATTGTTGATAATGAAAATGTTGCTTTTTTAAAGTGACCTGACCCTTCATTAAGAGTGTGGCCCAAGTCGTTCACTTTTACATCTGGCCATACAGAGTTCAGCTCTCAGTTATTTTGTCATGTGAGGTCCTCACATGTTTAAAATGTGCATTTCATACCGTCAGTGGGAGCATAGGCACAGCTCAACCTTTGGCACTTTCTTTTCAGCAAAAGTGTGTCTGCTTTACAGTTTCTGTTTCAGCTGTAATTTGGGATAGTATTTGTAGTACTATTTCTGTTATTTGAGGTTATAAGGAATTGGGGTGAAACTTTCTGGAGAAAAAAGGGGAAGAAAATGTCAACAATCCGGAGAAATATAGAACAGAGAGAGAGGGTTCTTGGAGCTAATCTGACTAATACATATTTTTTCATCACACATGTAATTAACTTTTTAAAATATTACTTTTGAATTCTTCCACATCAGATGACTTTCCCCTCAAAGCATTTGTCTTGAAGCTGTGTGAGATCTTATGGTACTGGGGCTGCTTGGCTATAAGAAAAATGACAGTGAGGTGAGTGGTGGCTTCTTCTTTGGGCAGTGCAATGAGCTCCAGTTCAGCAATATAAATGGCACATATGTAGGAGGTGTTCTGTACGGATATGCATTTGTGACTCAGGATCTACAACTTTGTTCCCATATGTGTATACGTAGGGTCTTAAATTGCTAAGTCTTTTTCACTTATTCTTTGGATACATTTGATGACCATTGTGACTTGGGCAAAGACTTGAAAGATGTTGCCATGTGCTGCTACATGTCTAAATGCTTTAGAAACTGTTGACCATAGTTCAAATTTATCTTCTGATTTTAGGTTTTTGAGCAGAGGTTTGGCTTACCCAATCACTTCGTTGAACAATAGACCCAACTGTGAAAGGCCATGCTAAGTATTTGTATATAGACAGTAAATCTGAAAGCAACAAAACATTCTGCCTGGGTTTTACTACTACACTGGGTTTTAGTGCCTGTGGTGTAGGCCAAGATATGCCAGTCCCTGTGTGGAGTCAGCCCTCCTCACGGAGGCTCTGCTCACAACTGCAGGGGTCCAGCATGTGCACAGGCAGCTTCATTTTGCCTACGGCCACCCCTCTCCAAATGTGCCTGAACTCAGAAGCTGAGAAGGGCTGGCCCTAGAAGGGAGGAAGTCCTTTGTTTTAAATGCAGTTTGTACTGTCATAATTTTGGAGCTATAGTTTTCTGTTTGATTTCATGTCGCATATATTGGCATCTGTACCACATGACATGTGCATGATCTGTTTTTGGCTACAAGTTTAAAATAATGAAGGATTCGATACAAAATAAAAGCTTCCTAATAGGGAAGTTAAATTCATCATGGCCCATCTTTGCAGTTGGTACTATACAGCTCATATGGGATCTCCAAACCATATTTTAAGTAAAGATGATAAAGTGTGGATTAATGTTTTCTCTGTGCTTCATTAATTTTAAAATATATAGACATTGACTTATATTTGCATTAGGTAGATATTTTTTAGGAGGAAGAGGGCAAGTAGAGGAGAGGGTCTGGGGTACAGTGGTTGAGAGGTGAACACACTTTTCACACAGTAGTCCTCTGTATTGTTTGCTTAGTAGACTATGATTATATATTATTTTTTCCAGTAATAAAAATTGAGTTGTGTGGTTGTGTGTACCTAATTTTGAGCTTCACTTCTTCTGGAGGCTGCTACATTCCTTTTAGAAAAATGTCTATATCCCACAGTACAGTGGTTTTCAAAATTTTTTAAATTGATACATAATAATTGCACATTTTATAGGGTGCAATGTGATATTTCAATACATGTATACAAGTTATAATAATGAAATTGGGATAATTACCATTTCCATTACCTCAAACATAATTTCTTTGTGTAATTCACAATAATTTATTGTGTATTTCAATTTCAATAAATTATTGTGAATTACAGTTCCCTACATGTATTGGAACAATAGAAGTTATTCCTCCTGTCTATCTGTATTTCTGCATCTATCCCATGATGTAATTTTTAAGGAGGAATCAGCAGGCCTGCCAGGCTGACAGAATTCAGCAGGCTATCCCGGCCTGCAGAGAGCTATTGGGTTGCTGCTTCCTGGAATCCTGGGTGATAGAGCTTCTTGTAAGTGGGTGAGGAGGACCCAAAGCCATGTTAATAGTTCTTTGCTGCTTTCTGTATCTCATCTTGCTGTGATGCCTGCACCTTGACCCTGTCCTCTTCCACTGCCCCATGTAGCAAATGAGCATGGTGCTATTTGTCCTTTGTACTGGGGACATTTCACAAAATAATCAGCAGAGTTAAACATCTGTCTTGGGAGACTGTTCTCTCATGTAGCTCCCTTTAGGTCTGTTGGTTCAGCACTGAGAAGAGAGCAGGAGCATGGCAGGAGGAGTGGGACCAAGTTTCCGGCTGAGGAAACACTGGCAAGAGGATATAGAAGACACATTATTCTGGGGAGCAGGGCTCTGGGGAGGGGAAGCAAAGGTATAAGAGCCCTTTGGAGGCTGAGACATTTCATTCTATGAGCAGCAAGAAGCTCAGCATGGCTGGGACACAGATTTGAATGGCCAAAGCAAAGAGATGAGACTGGAAAATTCTGTAAAAGATCGTTAGCAGGAGTGCATGAGATATTTGCTAGAATTCATCCTTCCTGGCTAGAACAAGGTGAGAGACAGTTACTGAAATACTTTCTAGCTCAAGGGGACACATATTAAAGGCAGTGACAGTAAGATTTAAGGTTGAAGGTTGATCTGAAAGAAATTTGTAAAGTAAAATCAAATACCTTGGTAAGAGATCAAGTGAAGAAACAGGAAGGATGTCAACAATCACGGTGTATGTCTGGGGAAGAGTGAATGCCAGTTTAGGTCCAAGAGGTAAAGTACAGAGCTGCAAGTAGTTTTCACCCTTGTAGATTCTTGTGTTTTCTTCACAATGACAGTTGTTTATAAATGAGGTTTCCTGGTCCCATTTACTTGCCCAAATATTGATGAGATCCTCACCATGGGCCGGTGTAAGGCATATGTAAGATACCAAGGTCAAGGGAGGCTCAGAATTTTATGTCTCTCTCCCTCTCCTGCAGCAGAACCAGCAAGGATCTTTACAAAGAACAATGAAAGTATCAATAAAAATTAAAAATAAATAATACTATTGTCCTGTGAAGATTGAGTTCAAGGTGGGCCACTTCAGTAATTTTCCACATACACCAGGACAATGTCCTTTCTACAGAAATGGCAAGAACTTGGGCATTGCCCAGAAAAGATAGTAAGGAGATGACTAATGATGAACAGAATCATTAATCAAAGACTGTAACAGACTAGTAAGCGTCACAGTTGCTAAGCAGGAAATGCCTTCATTTGGTTGCAAGCAGCTCAGACCCTGGGGAAGAGGTGAATTGTGGAATCGCTCCAGGGGTTGAAGTGAGACAATGTGGATCAGTGCCCCGTGGAAGACTGGTTTCTCTCGCCATGGGGAAGGTACTGCGCAGCCCCTGGCTGGGTTTCTTGCCCCACTGGGATGTAGCTGTCTCCTCTCTCTGGCAGGGCAATTCTTCCTTTTGATGGTTCCCAGGAACCTGCTGGGTTCTAAAGCTACTCTCCTCGGTCTCAAGCAGGATTTAACCAGCTGGGGAGGTTTCTTGGCTCTGCTGCTTTTTTTTTGCAACTCTTCTCTTGTCTGGGTGCCAGCAGGCCCTCTCCTTCTGGGATTCCAGGCTGTGGATTCCCTGAAGGTTGATGTCATGGTTCTAAGCCTCAAAATAGAAGATTCCCTTTCTGATAAGATGTCTTGGCTGTAAGTCAGTGCATTCACCTCACTGACTCCTCTTTTTCTTCTTTAAAAGTCCTGCAGGTACTTTGAAATGTCTTTGCCCCAGGAACTTTCCTTTCCTCCTTTTATCATTTTCCTCATTCTCTTCTTTATGCATACAATTTAATTGCATAGTTTAGCTGCATGTAAGACTGCAAAGCACCCAAGGCCAGGATCAGGCTCTTGCCTGAATTCTGACTCAGCAATCATTCCTTTATTGATTGAATGATTCATTTATTTGTAAGATGTTTACTGACTAGGCTATGACCACTGTGCAAGTGAACAGTATGGACATGGCTCCTGTTTTCCTGAGCCTCCACTCTGCTCTTCTTTCTAGAGGTTAGGTTTCTAGATTAACCTGTGCTTCAAATCCAGGCCATATAACCTGGCAGGCTTGTGTCCGGCTTCTTGGCCTCATGTGTGCCCCACTGTGCCCCATTCCCCAGGCTTGCTGCCCTTCATGGATATATCCTTGTCTTCTTCCCACATTAGAAAAGGAGAAGTAGAGAAAAGACACTATCTGCTTTAAAACCTCCTATTTTTTTCTAAATGCAAGCAATAATGTTCCTTAATCAGGAATTGTTTTTTAAAAAGTTGAGTATGGGTCTTTCAAAAAGTATTAGAATTGGTTGGTTATTTGTTTACATATTTTTGTAGGCACCTTTCTTTCTTTCTTTCTTTCTTTCTTTCTTTCTTTCTTTCTTTCTTTCTTTCTTTCTTTCTTTCTTTCTTCTTTCTCTCTCTCTCTTTCTTTCTTTCTCTCTCTCTCTTTCTTTCTTTCTTTCTTTCTTTCTTTCTTTCTTTCTTTCTTTCTTTCTTTCTTTCTTTCTTTCTTTCTTTCTTTCTTTCTTTCTTTTCTTTCTTTCCTCTTTCTTTCTTTTGAGACAGGGTCTCGCTTTGTAGTTCAGGATGGCCCTGAGCTCACTATGTAGACCAGGCAAGCCTGGGATTCAGCAGTCCTCCTGCCTCTGCCTCCCAAGTGCTGAGATTACAGGTGTGAGCCACCACGCCCGGCACTGTGGGGTGTGGTACTGATTGCTGGTGGGTGTGAGTCACCACGCCCAATATCATATCATTATATGTGGTTACTGGGATCAAACCAGGGACCTTGCACTTGCTAGGCAGGCCCTGGAACCACTGAGCTAAATCCCTGGCCTGGCACCTGCATTATGTCTAGATCAGGTCAGTGAGTAGAACAGAGACTTCTTCTCACCTGTCCTGAAGTGCAGGTCAACAGAACTTCAGCTATTCAGACAGATAGAAAAGCTACTTCATATGAAGAGGAATGTAGGCAAGGGAAAAAGATTTTGGATATATGTTGAAGTTTTTCTCCATTTTAGATGGAACTTTCGGCATCCTCTTAACTCCTTCCTAAATGAAACTGCCAGCCGTTAACTGTTCTAGGTGTTATTGGAATGTAACGAAAACCAGCTCTCTGGGCGGCTACCTGACAGCCAACAGCTTTTACAACATGTTTTCTGATATAAACTGTTTTACAAAGAACTTGTATCTTTTTATTACCATACATTACATTCAGAATGAAACTTAATAAGATTTTCAGCAGAGATTTTTAAGAGGTTCTATCATAGGACTTAACAACAACTGTGATCTATTATTTTTAGTGCAAGAGTAAAGACCTAAGAAAAATAACATTTTCATTTTGACTTTATGGCCCCCCAAGTTGTGTTCAAGTTCAGTGAAAGTTAGAGATAGGTATTGGTGTCAGAGCAAGGACATTAGCCACAACGTTGGTTTGAATTTCACAGCAACTTTTTTTTATTGAATTCTTTATTGGTACAATTTATATACATCTCACAATCACATATAACATTGGGGAATCTGTACCAGTATATGACACAAGTTAATTCTCATTTTTACCCATATTCCTCCCCACCCACCCCTCCCCACCCCCTATATACATGCTCTTTTATTTTCTTTCAGAATCATATTTATTCCTTCCCCTCATTACATTCCCACACCAAATTTCCTATGGAAATTTCCTATTCTACAAAAACTGTCATACTTTCTAGAGCTCATTTGCATCTACAGGTGCTCATATCAAAGAGAAGGTCTGGTTATCTGTGATCTATTTATTTCACTTATTAGTGTATTCTCCAGGTGTCTCCATCACGGCGACTTTTGAGCTGCTGCCCTTTGGGCAAATTCCTTGACTAATTCATATCTCAGTTTTCTCATCTATGGAAAGAAGTAATTGTACTTTATATGGTTTTACAACAAAGTTTTGTGGTACAGAGTCTGATCCATGAGAGGATGCAGCAGATGCTCTAGGTTATATGTGACAGTAAATCAGCTCAGACCACCATAAGCAAAAATGAAGTTTCCTGGCTTGTCTAACTAAAAAGTTCAAGGGAAAGTTGGCTTCAGCCATAATTGGACCCAGGAGCTTGAGTTGTCATCAGGATCCAGTCACTCTCCGCCTTTAGGCTTTGCATTTTCTGTTAGTCTTCATTGTTTGTTGGTCCCAGTACACAAGCTGGCTATTTTCCGGTGCAAGCAGAACAGAGAGGTCTGAAAGAATATGGACTGAGAAGTGGGAAGCATCAGTGAGCAAGGCTGTGAGCCACAGTGAGCCTCATTGGTAGGAAAAACTTACAGACTCTAGAGGAGAATCATACCTTTCTCAATTCCAGCTTCTAATGGGTGCCTATGTCATCCCTTGGCTCACAGCCTCCTTCTCTCTTCCACTCAGCAATATAACCTCTCTCTCTCTCTCTCTCTCTCTCTCTCCCTAGCCATCCTGTCTTCCTCTTTGCCTTATAAGAACATTTCTGCTTATATTTGACTCGCTGCAATAATCCAATCAGAATCCAGTCTAATTCCCATATTACGATCTTAGATTTAATCACTTCTTCCAAGTCCCTTTTACCTTGTAAAGTAACATATTTACAGGTGCCAAGGATCAAGATATGAACATCTTTGTGGAGTTCTTCAGCCTAACACAGGCTTGAAAAGGTAGAAACCTCTGGTCTCCCCTTAATAGTTGAGCTGAGACTTGAGTGGAGGTTAATGGTTCTAAATTAAGGTAGTTTCAGGTAAGTGTTAATTGCCTTGAAGAACAGCTGTTTGACCTCCGTGAAGCCTCAGTCTTCATTTATACAGTGAGGATAATGATACAAGAATTAAATGATGCCGGACATGGTGGCTCACACCTGTAATCCCAGCACTCAGGAGGCAGGGACAGGAGGATTGCTGAGTTCGCGGCGGCTTGCCTGGGCACCATAGTGAGCTCAGGGCCAGCCTGAACTACAAAGTGAGACCCTGTCTCAAAAAAAAAAGAAAAAAAAAGAATTAAATGAGACACTATTTAAAATGGTTCACACAACAGGTGACAGAAGATTGAAGGCATTCCTGTCTTTTCCATCTTGAATGGGTCCCTCAAACATTGGCTCAGGGGAACCAGGGACAGAACCAGTGGCCACTGGCATTGAAAGAGCTCTGGGCCCTGAGTCATCCTGTGAGCACAAAGAATTTAAGACTGTTCATAAGTGGAAGCAGTAGATTTTTTCTCACAGAAATAACCAGAAAATGTCTGTTCCATACTTGGCACCTGTATTAGTCACTTTCCTAACACTTGAACAAAATACTTAACACCTGCAATATAAAGAAGTTTATTTGGCTCATGATTTCAGAGCATTCAGTTTGTGGTTGGCCAACTGGAAGGCAGAAAATGCATGGTGTGGAGGGCATAGTAGAGCAATGCTCAACTTGTGGCAGCCAGGAAGTGGAGAAAGAAGGGAGAAACTGGAAACAAGAATATACCTTTCCATATCACCACCCTGTGAC
>PVIC010013824.1:14381-37588 GCA_004025085.1 Thryonomys swinderianus | reverse complement strand
TTTTTTTTTTTTTTTTGAGACAGGGTCTCGCTTTGTAGTTCAGGCTGGCCCTGAGCTCACTGTGTAGCCCAGGCAAGCCGCCGCGAACTCAGCAGTCCTCCTGTCTCTGCCTCCCGAGTGCTGGGATTACAGGCGTGAGCCACCACGCCCGGCACTGTGGGATGCGGTGTTGATTGCTGGTGGGCGTGAGTCTCCACCCCCGGCATTATGTGGTTTCCGGGGATCGAACTCAGGACTTTGCGCTTGCGAGGCAGGCGCCAGAACCACTGAGCTAACCCTCCGGCCCTTAGTTACTTTTCTTTTCTTTTCTTTTCTTTTTTTTGCTTTTTGAGACAGGGTCTCGCTTTGTAGTTCAGGCTGGCCCTGAGCTCACTATGGTGCCCAGGAAAGCCGCCGCGAACTCAGCAATCCTCCTGTCTCTGCCTCCCGAGTGCTGGGATGACAGGCGTGAGCCACCACGTCCGGCATTGTGGGATGCGGTGTTGATTGTTGGTGGGCGTGTCTCCACGCCCAGCATTATATGTGGTTACCGGGGATTGAACTCAGGACCTTGCGCTTGGAAGGTAGGCGCCGGAACCACTGAGCTAACCCTTCGGCCCCTTAGTTACTTTTCTTAATGCTGAGACAAAGTATCCAACACTCAAAGTTAAAGGAGGAAAAGTTTATTTAGCTCACACTTTGTAGAGGTTTCAGGCCACAGTGGGCGGCTCCAAGGCAGGATGGAATTGCAGAGGAGAAACAGTTCATATTGGACAAAGGCAACAAAGCAACAAGGAAAACTTAAGTGTCTTTCTGCACCTTTTATTTTATCCAGACTTTTGGGATTACGGCACTGCCAAATCAACCCATCAATGTACTGGTTTAGTAATCACATGCCTTTAATCCCAGCACCACACACACTAGATTCAGCCACCTCTGAAAAAGCCACACATGAGTGAGAACACAATAGTGTTCTCTCTGGAGCCTTACCCTTGTAAGAAACTTATTTTTAAAAAAACCTCTAGGGCCAGGGATTTAGCTCAGTGGTTCCAGCGTCTGTCTCGGAAGTGCAAGGTCCCGAGTTCCATCTCCGGTACAACATACCACAATGCTGCGCATGGGAGGCAGAGGCAGGAGGACTGCTGTGAGTTCGAGGGTAGCCTGGGCTACATAGTAAGCACAGGGTCAGCTTAAATTATACAGCAAGACCCTGTCGCCAAAAATCTAAACAAACAAACAAAAAAAGTGAAATAAAATCAGGCCTCAGCCCAAGATGGAAGAGTCTATAAAGAATACTTCCCTTTCTGATACCATGGGGTTGTAGGCTGTGGTAATCACGCCCATACCCTAACACTGTGTTCCTAGTTTTGGAAATAAATAACCAGGTGGTCGGCTAGCACGAAGAGTGCACCCAACGCATAATCTTGCAGTTCCAGGGACTGAATTTGGGCCCTTGTGAGGTAGATGGGCTACCTCTTGAGCTAACAACCCCTCCCCGCTGCCGCCAAAAATGCAAAATCTTAAAGCGCAATTGTGCATCCTGGGGATTTTCAGACCTTCATTATAACTGGCAAGGCACGCTTTTCTGGAGTTCCTTGTCCCTCAGGATTCCTAAGGTGTATCTGCTCAGCAGTAGGTGCCCAATACATGTTAATTATTGATATTCCTGTTGTGCGTGTTTCTGAGACCAGAAGGGAAGGCTGCAGGTTGATATCTCTGCGCAGGGTACAGGTGAGGTCATGCTACCGGGCCAGGTTTACAAGGCTAACAGAGCCGCACCCAGCGCGCAGCAGGCAGAGCGAGAGTCTGGGGGCCCGAGGTCCCTCGCCCCGCCCCGCCCGACTTTAAAAACGTAGGCTGGCTAGGGCGCAGGCGCAGACTGTGCAGGGCCGGGCGTCCCGCCGCTGGTTCCAGGCAGTCGGTCACGAGCCAACCTCGCCAGCTCATGGAGGGGCGTGCGAGCCGTGGGACCGAGGCCCGAGCACTCCCCGCGGCGCCCGTGCTGTTCCGCGGCCCCGTGGAGCCGCTCGTCTTCCTCGCCAACTTTGCCCTGGTCCTGCAGGGCCCGCTCACCACGCAGTACTTGTGGCATCGGTTCAGCACCGACCTGGGCTACAACGGCACCCGCGATCGAGGGGGGTGCGGCAACCACACCGCGAACCCGGTCCAGCAGGTACCCAGCCCGACCTCAGAGCGCTCGGCGGGGCGGACTGGCCCAGACCGGGGGCACGGGGCAGGGGCGCGGGGGCGGGGCTTACAAACTTGGGGGCGGTGGAGGGGGGCGTGTGCGATTCCGTGGTGGGCGGGGCCGGAGCCCAGGGGGCCTGTTGTCTGCTGACCAGAAATTCTGGTCTGCAGTCAGTAAAGTAAACAAAACTGAGGGGGGAAAAGTAAAACAATGGGGAAGGGGCCTAGTGCATTTCTCACCGCCCTCTCCAGTGGCCTTTCTGACAGCTACATGAAGCATTTCTGAGGTTTAGGGTTCCAGAGGAAGTTGTCAACCCTGCAGCACCCAAGACAGCACTGTTGGCAGACCGGACGGGCAGAGTGAGGAACTGCACCCTGGTAATCGTGTCTCCGCAGGAAGTGGAGACCCTGACCTCTCACTGGACCCTCTACATGAACGTGGGCGGCTTCCTAGTGGATCTTTTCTCGTCCACCCTCCTGGGCGCCTGGAGTGACCGTGTGGGCCGCCGCCCGGTGCTGGTGCTTGCCTCACTTGGCCTGCTGCTCCAAGCCGTGGTGTCTGTCTTTGTGGTACAGCTGCAGCTCCATGTTGGCTACTTTGTACTGGGCCGCATCCTTTGTGCCCTCCTCGGTGACTTCAACGGCCTCCTGGCCGCTAGCTTTGCCTCCGTGGCAGATGTCAGTTCCACCCACAGCCGCACCATCCGGATGGCCCTCCTGGAAGCCTGCATTGGCGTGGCCGGCATGCTGGCGAGCCTCCTGGGGGGCCACTGGCTCCGGGCCCAGGGTTATGCCAACCCTTTCTGGCTGGCCCTGGCCTTATTAATAGTCATGAGTCTCTACGCAGCATTCTGCTTTGGTGAGACCGTGAAGGAGCCGAAGTCCAGTCGGCTCTTCACTCTTCACCACCATCAATCCATCATCCGGCTCTACGTGGATCCAGCCCCAGAGAAGTCCAGGAAGCACATAGCCCTGTACTCACTGGCCATCTTCCTGGTGATCACTGTGCACTTTGGGGCCCAGGACATCCTGACCCTCTACGAGCTGAGCTCGCCCCTCTGCTGGGACTCCAAGCTGATCGGCTATGGTTCTGCAGCCCAGCACCTGCCCTACCTCACCAGCTTGCTGGGCCTGCGGCTTCTGCAGTGTTGTCTGGCCGACACCTGGGTGGCTGAGGTGGGCCTGGCCTTCAACATCCTCGGGATGGTCGTCTTTGCGTTTGCCACCATCACACCCCTCATGTTCACAGGTAAAGTGTGTGGGCTCAGGGCAGCTAGTGCTAGGGACACTGGTTGAAAACTAAGGGCCAGACACTTACTGCCCTCAAATATGGTTCAAGCCTGTGTCTTTGGAGACATAGTTATGCCCCAGCCTGCACTGGAGAGCAGACAAATAGGAAATCCCAAGAGAAATGCCACCTGTAATATACAGAAAGTACACGTCTTCAACACCCAAAGTAATTAGTGCATTTATCAACCATAAATATTATTAGTAATACAGAGCAAAAGTATGGCTCATGCACTAATTGCTTCAGCCCTTGGCCTCTCAGAACCTATCCATGGTGTTCTTAAGCAAAGTCCATGTCATTAAGGCCTTGATAAGAATTATAGGACCTACCTCAAATCTTGGTCAGCTTCTTTGAGTTTTTTGAAGTCCATCTTCTCAGACCACAGATTTGAAATTCCTGTTTGCTTCTTTCTTCTCTTCCTGCTTCTCGTCTTCCCCTCCCGTTTCTGTTTTCTACTCCTTTCCCCTCTCTTTTTGTGCCACAGTGGAAGGCTGGCCAGGGGATAAAGAAGGGAACATCTTTTTTTTTTTTTTTTTGAGACAGGGTCTTGCTTTGAAGTTCAGGCTGGCCCTCAGCTCACTATGTAGCCCAGGCAAGCCTCGAACTCAGCAATCCTCCTGCCTCTGCCTCCCAAGTGCTGGGATTACAGGCATGAGCCACCATGCCTGGTGGGAACATCTTTAAAGGGAAAGATTTACCTTAATAAAACCCTCAAGTGTATTGTATACAGTCAGCCATTAAATAATCATATGTTTCTTACCTCAACTGCTTCTCTGATAGTGAAACTGAGAGCACCAGGTGCTTTTCACTCATGGATGCTGCCACTGCTCTGGGGAGTCTCAACACAGTGCATTGGGGGTACCCCCACCTTTGAAGGGGACCTACTGTGCCTCATTGTATATCCGCTGTGGAAGGTCCACTGTCTTCAAGGAAATTGAAGCTTTGTGTAGGAGACGGCAGTCACGTGGGGAGAGGAATAGTTGTGAGAAACAGGACACCTGGAAGTAACTAAATGCAAGGGAGAAGCTCATGTTTACTGTCTTGTGATGAGGCCGTGCCCTTTGTAGATGTTACCCCTTCACCTTGTGTAGAAAATTGCTGTGACAAATTACCATAAACTCAAAGGCTCAAAAGAATAGAAACTTACTTTCTTAAAGCTCTAGAGACCAGTGCCGGGCGTGGTGGCTCACGCCTGTAATCCCAGCACTCGGGAGGCAGAGACAGGAGGATTGCTGAGTTCGAGGCTTGCCTGGGCTACATAGCGAGCTCAGAGCCAGCCTGAACTACAAAGCGAGACCCTGTCTCAAAAAAAAAAAAAAAAAAGCTCTAGAGGCCAAAAGTCCAAACTCAGTATCCCTGGGCTGAAATCAAGGTATTGGCAGGACAGTGTTCGCCCCAGAAGTTCCGAGAGTCTGTTTGCCTCTTCAGCTTTCTGTGGCTGCCAGCATGCCTTGACTTATGGCCACCTCTACAGTCCTTTCCACTGTGGTCACCTTGCCTTTTCCTTCTCTTTGTGGCTTCTCCATTCTGTCTGCATCGAGTCTCCCTCTGTTTCCCTGTTATGAGGATATATGATTGTATTTAGGGCCCCCTCTAAGAATCTAGAGTAGGGGCCGGAGATTTAGCTCAGTGGTTCCGGTGCCTGCCTAGCAAGCACAAGGTCCCTGGTTTGATGCTGGGTGTCCACAAACAACAATACTGAGTGTGGTGATTTAACACCCACCAGTGATCAGTACCACACACCACAGTGCTGGGTGTGGTGGCTCACGCCTGTAATCCTAGCACTTGGGAGGTAGAAGCAGGAGGATTGCTGTGAGTTTGAGGCTTGCTTCGACTACATAGTGAGCTCAGGGCCAACCTGAACTACAAAGTGAGACCCTGTCTCAAAAAAAAGGGAATCTAGAGTAGTCTTTGTTTCTCAAAATCCTAACAATCACATCTGCAAGATCCATTTTCCTAACAAGGCATCAGTTGCAGGTTCCAGGGTCTAGGACTGATAGCTTTTTTTAAAAATTGATTTTATTGGTACATTTCTATACACACTGTGAGCACAGTCAACATTGAGAATTTGCACTAGTACATGACATAATTCTCATTTTTTCCTATTCTCCTGTTCCCCAAGTCCCCAACCTCTATATACATAATCTTTGTTTCCTTTTTTTAATCATCAAATATTTTCCTTCCCTTCTTACCCTCACCCCCTCTTTTCCCTTTGAGTATTTTCTTAGTATTTCACAGTACCTATCATACATTTTAGAACTCATTTACACATTTAGTTCCTCATACCAGAGAAAATATACGGTATTTATATTTCTGTGTCCTATTTATTTCATTTATGAGTATGTCCTCAAGGTACATCCATTTGAGTATAAAAGACTCAAATTTATCATTCTTTATGGCAGAGTAATACTTCATTTTATTTTAAAAACACATCTTCTTTACCCAGTCTCTAGTTGATGAGCCTTTGTGTTGTTTCCAAGATTTGGCTATCACAAACTGAGCTGCTATAAACATGGGTGCAAATATGTCACTGTGATATGAATCTTTTAATTCTTTTATGTGTAGACTTAGCAGGGGAATAGCAGGGGCAAATGAAACCTGTAATGCTAGGGTTTTTTTTGTTTTGTTTTGTTTTTTGGGTTTTTTTGAGACAAGGTCTGGCTTTGTAGTTCAGGCTGGCCCTGAACTCACTATGTAACCCAGGCTAGCCTCAAACTCATAGCAATCCTCCTGCCTCTGCTTCCCAAGTGCTGGGATTACAGGCATGAGTCATCACACCCAGGACTGTGGTATGTGTTGGGATCTAACTCAGGACCTTGTGCTTGCAAGGCAGAAGCCAGAAGCGCTGAGCTAAATCTTTGGCCCTCTAATCCTAGTTTTCTGAGGAATCTCCACACTGATCTCCACAGTGGTTGCACCAGTCTACATGCCCACCAACAACAGAGAAGGTTGGGACCTGCTATCTTTGGGGGCTGTTGCCCAGCCTCCTACAGTTCAGCACCATCCTTGAGGAATCCTTTATTATTTTTTTTTCCACAGACTGGGATCAGGTTCAGAGGGGTAAATTACCAAGGTCATGCACATAGTAAATAGCAGTTTCAGGTTTTGAACTTGAGACCAACTCCAAAACCCATGCGTGCTTGCCCTGGCATGTGTCTGCTAAGTGTAAGCAGGCAGGTGATACCTGTGGTGGCCATGAGAGAGATGGACAAGAAAGCCTTTGGTAGCTGGGCAGGCTGGTTACACCTGTGGTCCCAGCACTTGTGAGGCCGAGCAGGAGGATCGCTGCGAGTTCAAGACCAGACTGGGCTACATAGTAAGTTCAAGGCCAGCTTGAAGTGCATAGTGAGATCCTATCTTCAGAAAGGAAAAGAAGTAAGAAAGAAAGCGATTGGTGGCAATCACCACTCATTCTTGAAAGAGCACGTCAGTGAACCTGACGAAGGGTGGTCTCCAGTCCACTTCGCTGTGGAGGAAGTTCTTCCTGGGTCTCACCCAAGTCCCACAGAGCATGTGTGGGAGCTCTGCCCCCTCTCACCAGCACAGCCCGCTCCCTAACCCTGCTCTCCTCGTGATGAGTTTTCTTTCTTCACAGGATATGGCTTGCTCTTTCTGTCACTAGTCATCACACCTGTCATCCGGGCCAAGCTCTCCAAACTGGTGGGCCACTCAGAGCAGGGTGAGTGTCCAGCTCAGTCTTCATCTGGTTCCTCGGGCCCAGCCCTGCCTGAATGGGACAGAGGAGCAGGCGTGGCTGGGGGACACCCTACCTTCACCCTGCCCCGCCAGAGGAGACAAATGCACATCTGTTTCATTGCCCGGGGCTGGCAGAGGACTGTATGCCTCAGGACTTTTTTCTCTGTTAAATGAGTGAGACACCAGGGTTCCCTGCTTCACTCCGGTCCGGGTGTAGCCCAGGGGAAATGAACAACCTTGTGACACAGGTTTCCTTGACCCCAGCTGATAGATGAAGAAATAGAGGCCGTGATGGTTACATCGACTCACCCAGGGTCACTCAGAAAATGGTGGGACTAGGATGCTAACCCAGGTCCGTTCCTAGCAGTGGGCTTAGAGCCAGGGCTTGGTCCTGGCGTGAGTGATTATCTTTGATGGTATCTGCAGGTGTTTTCGGCTCCAACCGTCTGACGTGGAATCGCAGTTTCTGTTGGGTTGGTGCTCTTTCCTTGGCATAACAGCGGCTCCTCAGATCTCTAGGTCCCTGTCCTCCAGCTGAAGCTAGCTGCCCTGGAAGGAGGATCTGATGGTGCCTGGTGCCAGGACCTGTGTTCACACAGCGATGAGTTTTGGAACTGGGAGTCAGACCACCACTTAATCCCAAACAGGAGATGATCACAAAGATAAAAATCTCCAAAGAGCCATTTCTACTCAGCTTTCATTAGAAGACATCACATAGACCTGCAGATTGAACAGCAGCCATTTATTTAGTAGCCCCTCTGCCAGGTCCTTTCCATGCATCACTTTATGATTTGATCACACAGGTGAGAGAGGTGAGAATAGAGAGTTTAAGTGATTTGCTCCAGGTCACACAGTTGAGAGGTGGTGAGGCCAGGATTTGACCGTGGGCCTTGCAAGCCCCAGAGGGCGGCATTTATTTCTTCACAGGTGCTCTCTTCTCTGCTGTGGCCTGTGTGAATAGCTTGGCCATGCTGACAGCCTCTGGCATCTTCAACTCGCTCTACCCAGCCACTCTGAACTTCATGAAGGGGTTTCCTTTCCTCCTGGGAGCTGGCCTCCTCTTCATCCCAGCCATTCTGATTGGGTAATGCAGGGCCCTAAACCCATCCTAAAGGTTTCCTCTGCCTCCCAGCTAGGAATGGCAGCTTCATTCCTGGGACCTTTCTCTGGGAGTCCCGTCCTCCCACAGCAGCTGTTCCACAGGGCAGGGTGGTGGGGTGAGCAGGGACAGCACACGGCAAGGCCATGTCTTTCCCCATCCCAGCACCTCTCCTCCTCCTCTGTCCCATTTCGTAGACGGAACTATGGTGGAGTCTCAGAGCCTCCTCAGCGACTTGGGCCAGACCACAGGCCACCCTGACTTGTCCCTTATGGTCTGAAGAATTATCTTCCAGAGCTGCCTATCCCTGGACATTGTCCTTTACCTTTCAGCTTGGAGAGGTGGACGCCCTGCCCCAGTCAGTCCGGCGTCTCCTCTCCAGATAGTGGTTGAAGGTTCCTCCAGGTCAACTCTGTCTCCTCTCTGGTCTCTCACAGGATACTGGAAAGGATTCATCCTCGCCCTGAATTCCAGCAGTTTCCCCAGAGCTCTTGATGTGCCTGGTCTAGAACAGCAGAATGAGCACGGCCTGATTGCGAATCTGCCCTGGTATCCTGTGCCCACAGCTCCCCTGGAAGGACAGCAGTGGGGAGCGTCCAGGGCAGGGGCCCTTTCACCGTCTGTCCCCTTTGTGCCGCCTGAGAGAGGAGGTCTTGTTGGAGGTGACACTTCAGGGCCCAGGTGAAGCACAACAGCTGGCATCTCTCCTTCCACCCATGTTGCAAAGTGCAAGGAACTAAGTTTGCCTATCCCTCATGACTGATGAATCGGCCGTCTCGTTAGTGCTGGCCTCAGGGAGGGGGAAGACCATGGGGGGACTGGTACCCCTGGAGGGAGAATGCCGCTGTCACTGTGATTGGACATTAATCCTGATTGTGGCCTGGACATCCTTGGTGTAACAGTGCCAGTCATAACAATAAATCAGTTGAGTCAAGCTGAAGAGAACCTTCTGGTCCCTAAGGCATTGGGTTGGGGTCCTCTATTTTCCGGCTTCTGCTCTGCCTGACAGGGTCAGACACCAGCAGCAGCTGACCTGGGCGGGTGCCCGAACCTGCCTGTGGGAGTGGCACTGGCTGTCCTGCCAGCCTCACCTGATTTCCTCTGTGATGTGAAAGGCCACCAGGCTTGCGTGGGGCCAGCAGAAAAACATGGGACAAGTGGCTACGGTGGTCTCAGATACTCCAGAGGCCTCAGCAGGACTGCTTGGGCCAAAGAGTTCAAAACCAGCCCGGGCAATGTAGCAAGACCCTGTGACTGAACACAGAAATGGACATGAGCTTGGGGCGGAGCCACTGCTGCCCATTCCTGAGGGTCAGTGTGGGCCATTCCTTGGAGGTACTGATACTGCTCTTTCTAGCTGCACGAGCCCAGGCAGGTCAGTTTCTGTCGCCACTCAGCCGTCAGATAGTTCCCACTGCTGAGCACACAGCAGAGCCGTGTGCTGGCACTGTCCCTCAGGGGGTCAGTGGGACCCTAGGAGCTGAGCCCCGTTTCCTGTATAATCCATGGCCCCAGATTCCCAGAGAATGAAGAGCTCGCTCTTCAGGAGTTAGGAAGTTGAAAGGCAGAATCGTATTTAATAGTAAGGCGCTGGCTTTGACAAAGGCTTTCGGTTCCCCAAGCAAACCCAACTCAGTGGCAGTTCGGTTCCACCACCATTGCTCCCCGCTTTCTCTGTCACTACGAGCAGTTTCCTGGCTGGAAATCTATAGGTGAAATGGGGGTGGCCCCAGTGGCCAGCCGGGGCCTCTGCAGCTTGGACTCATCTCTAGACTCCTCCCTCACTGTCCCCTCTGCAACTGGAAGATCTACAGGCAGGGCTTCCACTGACCCAGCACCAGGAGGCCGTGAGGAGAGGAGAAGGGAGGAGGGCAAAGGCTCTGAGCCGGCGACAGCCAGCTGTGTGACCGTGAGAAAGGCCTCTAGGAAGGCCTTGGGCAGCAGGGCCCCAGTCCATCTGATCCCAGGGCCCATACCTGGTGGGATGTGTCAGCAGGCACACTTGTCTCATGTACCGAGATCTTCCCACCCATATGGTCTAGAACGAGATGCCTGTCTTCGTGGGCCTGGGTAAGGATGATGAATGGTGGGTGGGCTTCTGGCCTTTGCATGTCCCTGAGCAGTTCATGGCCCTTGGGAAAGGGTGGCAGGGTCCTTGCTCATTCAGCCACAGTCTAGGGGCAGCAGCTGTGCCCAGCCAAACAAAAACCCTGAGCCTCAAGACCCATGTCAGAGCAGGCTCTGGAGAAGGATCAGTCCTGAGGGACCATGTCTGGTGGGGACAGCATCAGGCTAATGGTGCTTGTCTTGGCTCTAGGTGGTCAGTGTTTTCAAGGGGCCCATCAGCCCTGAACACACAGGCATGCTGGGCTAGAGGATCAGCTGTGGTTATCCCGGAAGACAGATGAGGCAAAGAGTTCAGCCAGAAGGCTAGACAGTGGAGTCAGACGTCAGTGGAGAGCGTACTAAACTGAAGAAAACCCAGGAACTTCTCTGAGTACTACTCACGGGGCCCTAAAAGGACAGCTTCCCCTGGGAGTGTTCGTATGCCGTATTGTGATCGATTCTACTCTCTGGGCAATAGTCTACCTCGTCCTTGCATCCAGGACAGAGCCTGGACCTGCACCAGCAAACTCTGGTGGTCACAGCCACAGCCAGGCCAGCCCCAGAGGAAGATGGGCTGTTTTCCAGGGAGGGATGTGGAAGGAAAACCTCCCAAGCCTGGATGAAACTTGACTTTCTGATGATGTGGGCCCAAAAGCAAAGAGCACATATGGGAGCAGAACAGTCCCAGACTCAGACGCCCTCGGAGGGGACCAGGGTGGAGGGACGAGCCAACTTCACGTGTTGCTCTTGGGTTGGGCTTTTGGCTAAAACCTGTCCCAGGGCCAGGATCTCTGAGGTGAGCGACAAGCCATGGCCCCACCTGGGGCACACCCTGTGGGGTGAGTCTGGGGACAGCAGGTTCACCAGCAGTGCTAGGTGCTGGGAGGCCTGGGGCTGGGTCCCGGGGCTGCCTCTGGCGGCTTTGGGAACTGGGATTGTCACTCGGCCTTTCTTCATATCTGCAAAGTGGGAGTGACCACGCTGGATAGGGTTCTGTGGTGGTGAGGCCGTGAGAGGAGAGCTGGGGGACGGCAAGGATCTGGGAGGGACCTGCTGCCCGGTGTCATCCCTTGGACACTAACAGCTCGCCCGGGAGTCAGAAATGCAGACTCGCAGGCCCCACCTGGGATCTCCTGAACTGAACCTTCTCAGGAGTCCCAAAGGATGCGGTGCACTTTACACTTGGAGAAACTGCGCTAGGTACTAACCCCTGCCCTTCCCAATCATGCCTCTTCCCACAGAACTATGAGTTCCGCCCAGGCTACTGGTGCTGCTGGGTGGTTGTCTGGCCCCTCTTCCCTGAGCAAGTGGGTGGGAAGCCCGGGGTAGGGGAGGAGCAAGGGAAGCCAGCAGGCCCAGGCCAGGCAGGAGCCTTAGGCATAGCACCAAGGCATGGGACGGGTGGCTTGAGACGAGGCCTCCCTGCACAGTCCTGGGCCCAAGCATGATGTTCCTGTGCCACAGACTAGCCAGGAGGCCATCTGGGCCCAACCTTGAAGCTGGGTGTAGCAAAGGAAGCTGCCCCAAAGGAAGGCTGGGCAGGGCACTAAGGGGTTACAAGGCCAGGCCACAAGGCAGCAGGAAGCGGGGAGCCAGCGTCCAGGCACAGTCGGAGTAGACAGCCGTTGTGTGACTCTCATGCCTGGCTGTCTCCTGGGCCCAGGCCCTTGCTTGGACTACGAGGCCCAGGCACAGGAGGCCTGCGCACTCCCCACTTCCTGCCAGAGGCTGCCTGCCTTCACCCTTCTCAAGCCAGCTACACAAAAGGTAGGAGATAGGAACCTTGCAGCGATCCACCCTCATCTCCGGTGTCTCCACAACTAACGGGGACACAGTGTGGTGTGGAAGGCAGGGGACCTGATGGAAGGGCCTGAGGGAGGAGGAGCCCTCCCCACCCACATGCGTGGCCTCCTTCTCCTCCACGTACTGAGGTGTAAAATGCACCAGGACAGTGGGGGACAGCGAGAGCCATTTCCTGAGAAGAGTCCGGCTGTCTCAGGCCAGACTGCCCAAGCTCTGTACCTTTGGGAGGAAACGGAAGTCACAGCAGGGCTTGGGGACTGGGCACTGGTTAAGGTGGGCCCATGGGTGCAGCCCCCTCCAAACTGGTGTCAGAGCCCGCAGATGAGTCCCGGGAGGAGCGGCCCTGCAGGAAGCGGATGATCTTCTCAATAGTGGCCTCTTGGTACTCGTGGGACCACCTGTGGGCACAGGGCCAAGTGAGTTAGAGGGCTGGCAGGAGCTGGGGTGATTTGTATCCTCCCTGCTGAGCCTTGGCACTCACCTGATGCCGTTGAAGGTAAGCACAGCCTGCATGTCCTCAGGCAGAGCCTGGGGCTCAGGCCACTCGAAGCCATCAATGATGGGCACGATGTTCTTGCCACAGTTTAGAGCAGTAACAATCTCCTGGAGAAAGAAGAAAGGAGAGGAAAAGAGACCCCTGTCTTATCTAGGATCAGGGAGGTGCTTGGAAGGACTTTTTCACGCCACCTTGACAGCCCTTTCACACATTCAAGGTAAGAAGAACCTTTGGAGCTGGATGTGGTGGCACAAACTCAGAATCCTGGTAACCTGAGAGTCAGAAGCAGAAAGATTGAAAGTTTGAGCCCACCCTGAGCAGCTTAGCAACTTGCAGAGTCCCTCTCTCAAAAACTAAAAAGAGGGCCGGAGGGTTAGCTCAGTGGTTCCGGCGCCTGCCTTGCTTTCGCAAGCCCAAGGTCCTGAGTTTGATCCCCGGTAACCACATATAATGCTGGGCATGGAGACACGCCCACCAACAATCAACACCGCATACCACAATGCTGGGCGTGGTGGCTCACGCCTGTAATCCCAGCACTCGGGAGGCAGAGACAGGAGGATTGCTGAGTTCGTGGCGGCTTGCCCGGGCACCATAGTGAGCTCAGGGCCAGCCTGAACTACAAAGCGAGACCCTGTCTTAAAAAAAAAAAAACTAAAAACTAAAAAGAGGCTGGGGATGTCGCTCAGAGCAAAGGACTGAGTAGCTCAAGCCCCCCCACCACAAAACTAAAACACACTTCGGTCTTTGTCCTGAGACAGAGCCGGCCCAGAAACCACTGGAGTCTTCTGAGTGGCAGGAGGGTCTTTTGCTAGTGACATGACTCCTAGCCAGGTCTGAGTAGGAGGGTGGCCTGGAGAGCTTCAGGATGATGGCTGGTCACCAAAAGACCAGGCATGATTTGAGGGTTGCGATTTTCTGCCACAGTCCACAACTTCTGACAGCTGAAGTCTGTTTTCTAGTATGTAGAGTTAATGATGGTTCCCAGCTTGTGGAATGGGTGCATGGAGTACCAGCGATAGTCCGTGGCAGGTGATCGGGCAGTGCTTGGCCTATAGTGGATGCTTAAGAAATAAGCATGTGTTCTGACTTCCTCTTCTGTGAAGTGAGAACAATAAAACCTCCCCCACAAGGAGCTTACTTTCTATTCATGGTGCTCTCTGGTAAGTGCTCATCGAATCATGTTTTCCTTTCAAGGGTGAACACAGGGATGGGACTTTCTGGAGTGCAGTTCACTTGTGGTTTTCCATCTTGATTACCCGCTAAATGTGGCTTCAGGGAAAGGAGTATTAAAATCAGAAGCCATTAGGCACTAAAAACAACCAAAGAGGGATGATGGAGCCTTTGGGACGGGTCCAAGGCAAAGCCTGCCCCACCCTGCCTGTCTCCTCCCCTCTCTCCGGCCGCTGGCACCTACATCACTTTAACCCTGACTGAACTCCTCTCCATTTCACAGACCATGGGAAGAAAGGCCAGAGAGGGAGAGGGATTCCTCCCCACCCCAGTCACACCAACATCCAGTTTGGAGAAGCCAGGCCTCCAGCTCAAACCTTTAGGGTCCAGGCTCCAGGCCTGAGGCCTGTCCTGGGTAACTGCATGAATTCTGACCCTGCTGTGATTAATTTGGGAACCTTTAGACACTTACTTCTTCTGTAAGCCCATAGACCCAAAGACTGATCACTGCACAGATGCATGTGGAGGCTGGCCAAGAAAGGACAATGGCTTCTTCAAGATCAACCGGCTGTCTGCCTGGAGTGGTGGTGCAAGCTTGTAATTCGAGCATTTGGGAGCTGAGGCAGGAGGATTGCTGAGTTCAAGGCTTGCCTGGGCTACATAGTGAGCACTAAAAAGTGAGACCCTGTCTCAAAACAAAACAAAACAAAACAAACTTGTGATCTTCTTGCCTCCTGAAGACCTGGGATTACAGGTGTGACCCATTTGTGGGATGTATGTATGTGTGTGGTTCTTGGGATTGAACCCAGGGTCTTCAAAATGGGCTACATTCCCAGCCCCCCCTCTTGTTTTAATCTTGAGACTGTTGGAAAGTTGCTCAGGTTGACTAAAACTTATGATCTTCCTACCTCAACTTTCCAGAGTGCTGGGATTACAGACATGTGCTGCCATGCCTGGCTGTTTTGTGCTCTTAATAATGATTTCATTTTACTTGTCACTATCCTATATTGTCCTATCCCTCACAGAGGTTATTTTTCAAAGTAGTTTTGTTTTGTTTTTTTGAGACAGGGTGTTGCTATGCAGTTCAGGGTGCCCTTGAACTCACTATGCAGACCAGGCTAGACTCCTACTCACAGCAATCCTCCTGCCTCATCCTCCGGAATGCTCAGATTATAGGTAAGCACCACCAAAACATTTTTATCCCTCTCTAATCCTCACAACAATCCTACAGGGTGAATAGGATAGGTAGGTCATTCCCATTTCACAGAAGAGAAAACTGAGGCTCAGGATGCCTAGTGGCTTGCTAAAGTCCTATTCCAGTCAAAGCTGTGGTCCTTGACTTCCAGCTGTACCAGGGATGTGGAGACAAAGAAGGGATGGCAAGAGGAGCCTGTCCGCTGGGCCTGAGGCCAATGCCCGGGGTGCAGAGAGCAGTCAGCACCCACCTTGTGCACCCAGTCCTTGCAGTCGTGGTCCTGCATGCACTTGTCCAGGGCCCCAGCTGAGAGCACCAGCACGAAGTTGCGAGCACCCACGACACTCTGGATGAGCTTGTCCTCGAACTTGCCGGCTTCCAGCTTCTCCACATCAATAAAGACGCTGAAGCCGTGCAGCTGCAGGTGCACCTTCAAGAGGCTGCAGGGACACCCCGAATCACCACTGTGGCCGCACTCTGAGGGCGCAGGCCACCCACCCACCCGCCCGCCCCTCCTTACCTGGCCAGCTGGGAGCCTGAATTCCTCCGGTAGCTGATAAAGACATCCGGGGTCTCTCCACCGAGCTTGCCGCTGGTACAGGGCAGGGGCGAGTGGAGCATTTCTGAGGCCAGTGAGAGACAGCATGGTGAGGGTGGTCCCTCCCACCGCTCCCAGGCCTCTCAGCCCAGGCGCAGCGCGATGGCTTGGTCCGGAAGGGTCACTGAGGGGGAGACAGGCCCTGCCTACTGGGAGGAAGGCTCTAACCACTGACAGTCCCTCTGAAAGGCAGGTACACGTGCCTCTCTCAAGAACTGCAGAGCTGCACAACTGGCTGCCCACAGGCCTCCGCGCTCACAGCCCAGCCCCTCCTGCTAGTTTCTACCAGAAACTTCCTCGGTGTCAGCCTCAACTCCTGCCTCCCAACTATTTATTCAATAAATGCAGATGCTCCTCGACTTGCAGTGGGTTTATGTTCTGGAATCCACTGTAAATTGAAAATGTCAGCTTTCATCATAGTTTAGCTCTGCACATGCTCAGAACCCTTCCTTTAGTGTAGAGCTAGGCAAAATCATCTACAAAGCTTATTGTGTAATCAAGCGTTGAATATCTCACATAATTTATTGAATATTGGATGATAGCCAAAAAAGAAACAAAAACCCTGTTATGAAGGTTGCTCTCACACCATCATAAAACTAAAAAAATCTCTTTGTTTGTTTGTTTTTTGTGACAGGGTCTTGCTTTGTAGTTCAGGCTGGCCTGGAGCCCGCTACGTAGCCCAGGCAAGCCTCGAACTCACAGCAATCCCCTTGCCTCTGCCTCCTGAGTTCTGGGATTACAGGCATGAGCCACAACACCTGGCATTGCGGTGTGTGGTTACTGGGGATTGAACTTGGGACCTTGAGCCTGCAAGGCAGACACCAGAACCACTGAGCTAAATCCCTGGCCCAACTTTTTTTTTTTTTTTTTTTTTAGACAGGGTCTCACTGTGTAGTGCAGGCTGGCCTGGAACCCATTATGTTTTCCAGGCTGGCCTCAAAGTTGCAGCGATCATCCTGTCTCAGCCTCCCTAGTACTAGGATTACAGGAGTGTACTACCATGCCCTGAGAAACTATCGTAATTTGGGGACCACCCCATTCTTACTAAGCTCGCTGTGTGCCAGGTGCTGTCCTTAGTGCTCGGTATACAGCAGTGGACAAAGCCCTGATCTCTGCCCTAGTGGAGCTGACACTCAGCACCAGGCACTGTCCTCTGTGGGTTCTATCTGCTAGATACCCTAGTAGTTCCATAGTAATCAGTAAATGAAAATGAGTTAGTAAATAAGGAGTCTCCACTGGAAAGCACAGGTAGAATCCATGCTTTGTGAACTGTTGGCCACTGTGCTAGGTGCCTTGGGCGCCCACCCATGCCCCAGTCTACTGCCCCAGGTACCGTGCTGCCTCTGCTCTTGCACAAGCTGCCCCTCTGGGCAGGCAGCCTTCTGGCTATCTCCACCCCATGCCATACATCTCTCCAGATCTGGTCAGGCATCCGCTCCTCTCTGAAATCTAAGGTAAACAGTGCTTCCTCCTCCAGCCTTTCGTCAGAGTCCTGAGGATGAGGGCTAGCTGCCCACTGTGTACCTGGTACTCCCACCTGGTCACACACCTTAGACCGGGAACTTCTCCAGGGCAGAGTGCAGTATAGAGCCCTGTCTCACCCAGAAGGGCTCACAGCCCAGGGAGGCTTGGGCTTCTCCCAGGGAGTCCCACATTCCCGGGTGGGGCTGGGCTGGGCTGGGGGTGGGGGGTGGCTGACCTCGGGCTGCAGAGAGAATTCTCGAGCGGTGCACACCCAGGCGGATGCCACAGTCCTCCAGCAGCTGCTGCTCAGACACGCGGTGTAGCAGGGAGCGGTCCAGGCCGCAGCTGACCAGGCCATACGTGTACTGGCGGAAGCGCGGGTCCAGGCCGCCCAGCCAGTCCGCCAGGTTGCTGCGGTCGCACGTAGCATAGTTGGCGAAGGTCTTGAGCTCCGTGAGCTCCCTAAAGAACCTGCACCCAAAGGAGGAGGAGACGCTCAGGGCCTGACCGGGGACTGCCTGGCGGCAGGGGTTTCCATGGTAACGGAGACCTGGTGGGGTCAGGCTCGTACCTTTTTCGGGTGATACCCGATTTCATCCCCAGGTCGGTCTGAAGTTCCTCCTCCGTGAGCCGCAGAAGTAGGTCCCCGTCTACCTGCTGCTCCTGCGGGAGGGATGGGTATAAAGAGTCCTTTCCTCCGCACAAATGCAAGGAGAGGGAACTGGAGGTGGCAATGGAGAGCCGGCGGGCCCCATCAGAGCAGGCTTCCCACCCCAAAAGGCTTCCGTGGCTCGCGGGCGGACACGGGTGCTGAGCCCAGGGCGCCCCAGAGCGCGGCCCTCGGGGTGCGTCCGTCCCAACTCAGGAAGGGCGCCCCTTAGCGGCTGTACCCGGAAGCTCTCGCAGTACTGGGAGAAGCCGATCTGCTGCAGCCACGTCTGGACCTCCGCCTCTTTCCAGCTGGCCACGCAGGGCTGGATGCGCCGCGGCACCTCCTCGCCCAGCAGGCGCAGCGCGCGCTTGGCCAGTGCAGACGTCGTGCCGTTGGTGGAGTAGGACACGAGGCGCTTCAGGCTCTGGATGGCGCCGATGTCGCTGAACACCTAGGGGAGGGGTGGCGGGAGGGCGTCTGGCTAGGGTCCCCCAGTCAGCCAGCCGCCCCCAAAAGTGCCAGTCCTCCTCCCACTGCTGAAAGTCCCAACCCGTTCCCTAGCCCTGCTGCCTTCCACTGGTCACCCAGTCTTGTGAGTCTCCCCCCTGAAGCCAAGGCCGTTCTGACCGGGTGCCTGCCCCTGTCCTGCACAGCTTCCACTGCCCTGAGCTAAAGTCTGAGCTCTCGGTATGCAGGCAGCCTCAGTCCACTCCCTGTTCATTTCACACACACACACACACAGACACACACACACACACACACACACACCCGGCCCTCACTCCTCTAGGTCTCCTCCCGTGGGGTTCCCGAACTCTTATCTACCAGAACCCAAACTGACTCGCGCTTTCTTTTTCATGCAGCTTTCACTCTTCCATGGCTTGGCTCACACTTCCAGTTAGGACTTTGCCACACCCTGAACGCAGCTATCACTGGTTAATAGTGCAATGTACTGGGACCGGAGATTTAGCCCAGTGGTTCCGGTGCCTGCCTAGCAAGCGCAAGGTTCCTGGTTCAGTCCCCCGTAACCACATACAACAATATGGGGTGTGGTGACTCACGTCCACCAGCAATCAGTACCACGTACCACAATGCCAGGCGTGGTGGCTCAAGCCTGTCATCCCAGCACTCGGGAGGCAGAGGCAGGAGGATTGCTGAGTTCGAGGTTTGCCTGGGCTACATAGTGAGCTCAAACCCAGCCTGAACTACAGAGCAAGACCCTGTCTCAAAAAAAAAAAAAAAAAAAAAAAGCAACAGCCACTAGACTACAAGCACAGAGCCCTCTCAGTCACCACTGTGGCCTGTGCCTGGCCCACTGAAGGACCTGGAGCAGGTGTTAATCTTTGTTAAACTGCACACCCGTGGCTTTTGGTGTGCTCACATCCAACCCTTGGGCTCTTCACTCCCTAAGTCCCTTCTCCCGAGGCAGAACGAAAGTCTAGTCATGGCCCAGCTCTGGGGCACAGACTAAAATTAAAATCAGATTAAAATATTGGGTATTGGGAGAGACTCCTAATGTGGCCTCAGGATCTATAGGGACATAGGTGATGGGTGACAGACTCCCCCGGCCACCCCTAGGTGACAGCTGCAGTATAAACAGGGTATGCCAAAGGGTGTGCCCCACTCCCTGCATCACCTGTCACCAACCTCAAGAGCCGCCCAGAGGAGTGCAAAAGAGAGGGAACTGCCAGGCTTGGTGGCTCATGCCTGTCATCCCAGCACTCGGGAGGCAGAGGCAGGAGGATTGTTGTGAATTTGAGGCTTGCCTGGGCTACATAGTGAGCTCAGAGCCAGCCTGAACTACAAAGCGAGACCCTGTCTTAAAAAAAAAAAAGTGAATTATCGAGATCATCTTGACTTTAATTTTTTTAAAAAGCCCATTTTGGTAATGAAACTCACTAGCACCACATCCAGGATAAAAACAGCTACTGTAGCTCAACTGCTTTAGTTTTCTAGAGGATAAACACAGCCAGGGCAGGAAGGGTCGCTCCATGGCAGAGCACTCGCCTGGCACGCGAGGTCCTGAGTTCCACCCAGGGGACAAAAGTCACAGCAAGTTAAAGCCTGTGAGTTGATCCTGGGCTTGGGACCCTTCCTTTGGAACTCAGGTGCTGTTATGTGGCTGACATCCGGAACCTATGTCTCTGACCACTATCTCCTTTCCAGCGTCCAGATCTAAATGTATACACTGCCCAGTGAAGGTTCCCAACTGGGCAGCGCTCAGTCCCCTCCCCACCCGCTACCCGTCTGCCTCTTACCCAGTTTGCCTGGCCCAAGGGCCATCTAGATTCATAGCCAGGAGTCACCCCATGTCCTCGTGCTCCTTTTCCCCGCTCCTAATCCATACTTATCACCTAGCGAATATGTCTGCTTCCCCAGCCACCGCCGACACACTGTCCGCCTTCTCTCAGTTCCCTGCCCCTGTCACAGCTCCTACTGGGTTCCTGCCTCTAGTCTCCCAGCCCCCTTTCCTCACAGCAGCCAGGGTGATCTTTGTAAAACACGGCTTAAAATATCTCCTGATGTTTTCCTCTTGGCACCGGAAGTGAAGCCTAAAGTTTGGCTCTTGCCTTCAAGGCCAGAATACCGGCTCCTTGACCTTGCTCTAGCTTCAGCAAATCTTAGGTGTCCCTCAGGTCCCAACCAAACGTCACTTCCTCTGCGAAGCCTTCCCGGAGCGCCCCACACTCCACCCCACGCGGCACCCCCACCTTGGTCTTGCCCTGCAGACTCTTGATGGCAGCCTCGGCGCAGAGGTAGAAAGCCCCAATGCACTGAGCCTCCAAGCGCGACGAGTCGAGCAGCGGCACGAGGTGCTGCAGATCGTCAGGCCCGCGGCCCTGGCTTGTGTCGCTGGCGTCCACCAAGCAGCGGGCGAAGCGGCCAGGATCCAGCGAGGCCACGAGCGGCTCCACCAGCGCCAGAGTGCCGGAACGCTCCACTTCGCGCTCCACCTCCTTGTTGGTTGCCAACACCGCCACCGCGAGGCAGGCGTGCAGCCTCAGCAGCTCGTCCTCCTTGGAGAAGGCGAGCGGAAAGAGCCACTCGGCAGCGCGCTTCTCCACCATGCGCCGCTGCGCCGCCTGGCCCCCGTGCAGCGCGCAGTTGGCCAGCGCCAGCGCGCAGTGGCGCAGGAGCGCGGGGTCTGTTCGGCGACACCAATACAGCACCGCGTCCAGGCCACCAGCCGCCACCAGCCGCTGGCACGTCTCCTCTGAGTGCTTGAACATGTGCTCCAAAATCCCCGCCACGCTCCGCGCCAGCTCCACCGGCTCGCGCTCCTTCGCCAGGTTCAGAATCACACCCAGTCCGATGCGCGCCACGCGGTCCCTGCCAGGAGAAAGTGGGAGGGTTCAGTGGAGTCGCCTGCCTGAGAAGCTTGGTTTGCTCGTTGGAGGCCTGGTCACTGGACCTGTCTGGGCCTCTGCAGAGCTATATGAAACTAAGGGAACAGCATTTTACTCCTTGCTCTCCTCTGGCCTCGCTAGGACCTGTCTTCTGTAATCTTAAGTGTGTGAAAGTCCTGGCCACAGCTGTTTCCTCCGCCAACTCCTTGGCTTGAAAATCACAAAGCTTCCAGCTTTGGGCCCTCTTCCCCACCCAGCCAAGTTCCTTCTTTGGTGTTTCTGACTATGGGACTTTGGACACCTTCCTTTATCGTTTTTCTTTAGTTCCTGCATCTCATAAGTAAGAATATAGAAATACCTACCACGCAGGATTATCAGGATTAATAAAATAATCTATATAGAGTACTTGACACATAGTAAAAAAGCTAAGAAATGTTTTGCTTTTTGTGGTCCCAGGCATCAAACTCCGGTCCTTGTGTTTGCAAGACAGGCACAGTCCCACTGAGCTAAATCCTGTGCCCCAAGCAGTGTTAACTTGTCAGTTGAAGTGTCACTTGAAATACATCACTCTCAGGTTTGCTTTCAAACTTTTTCTCACTTCAACTTGCATGACTGGGACTTATTTATTTGTTCCAGAGCTATTTCTTTTTTTTTTTTTTTGAGACAGGGTCTCGCTTTGTAGTTCAGGCTGGCTCTGAGCTCACTATGTAGCCCAGGCAAGCCTTGAACTCAGCAATCCTCCTGTCTTTGCCTCCCGAGTGCTGGGATTACAGGCGTGAGCCACCATGCCCGGCACTGTGGTATGTGGTATTGATTGCTGGTGGGTGTGAGTCATCACGCCCAGCATTCTATGTGGTTTTCGGGATTGAACTCAGGACCTTGTGCTTGCAAGGCAGGTGCCGGAACCACTGAGCTAAATCTCCGGCCCCTCAAAAGCTATTTCTTGAAGACCTACTGTGTGCCTTGCTCTGCGTTAGGGAGGCTGATATTGTACAGTAACTAAACCTGGAGCAGGTGTGGTGGCACATCCAGCACACCTGGAGGCTGAGGCAGGGGGATCACCATGAGTTTGAGGCCAGTTTGGGCTACATGGTGATTTCAAGGCCAGCCTGAGTTGCAACACAAAATCCTGTATTTAAAAAAAAAAAAAGTCTTGCCGGGCGTGGTGGCTCACGCCTGTAATCCCAGCACTCGGGAGGCAGAGGCAGGAGGATTGCTGAGTTTGAGGTTTGCCTGGGCTACATAGTGAGCTCAGGGCCAGCCTGAACTACAAAGCGAGACCCTGTCTCAAAAAAAAAAAAGTCTTGCGCGAGCTTATGCTCAGCTAATAAGAAGGCTACATCAAGCCAGTAACTACAGAATGAATAAGATAACAGCAATCTCTCCATGATGCTGGCCAAGGGGGTGATGTAATAGAGCCTGGCCAGTGGAGGGATGGCTCTGAGCAGGTGACATCTGAGAGTGAAATGTCTAAGAAAAGAGCATAATAGAGAGAAGAGCCAAGGGCTAGGGCCCTGAGACTGATGAGATAGCATGTTGGGGAGGGGAGCGGCCAGAAATGATGCAATGCTTAATAGAAAAGCAACAAGGGATTCATGTGGACATTATGTAAGTAAACATTTGAATGAAGAAGAAAAAATGAGGAGCTGAGGATGTAGTTCAGTGGCACTGTGCCTGCCTGGCAAGCACAAGGTCCTGAGTTTGATCCCCAGTATCAGGAAAAAATGGTGAATTCAACAGAAAGTGAGCAAAGGACATAAACAGCAATTTAAAAGAAGTAGAGGGGCCACTGAGCTCAGTGGTTCCAGTGCCTGCCTCGCAAGTGCAAGGTTCTGAGTTCCATCCTGGTAACCATATACAACAACGCTGGGCATGGTGACTCATGCCCACTGGCAATGAATACCATATACCACAGTGCCGGGCATAGTGGCTCACGCCTGTAATCCCAGAACTTGGGAGGCAGAGACAGGAGGATTGCTGAGTTCAAGGCTTGCCTGGTCTACATAGTGAGCTCAGGGCCAGCCTGAACTACAAAGCGAGACCTTTCTCAAAAAAAAAAATGGAATTTTGTTGTTTGTTTTTGCTTAGCTACACATTTGTGCTGCTCAGTCTTTCTCCCTCTCTCTGTTT
>PVIC010013824.1:0-14281 GCA_004025085.1 Thryonomys swinderianus | reverse complement strand
TTAGTCCAGACAGGTCTCAAACTCACAGAGATCCTCCTGCCTCACCTTCCTAAGTGGTGGGATAGGTGTGTGCCACCATGCATGACTTGATTTTTTCTCCCCAGGAATTGAACTCAAGTCCTTAATCACAGGCCTTTTTGATTTCTTATTTTGAGATAGGGTCACACAAAGTCATTAAATTGCCCACATGTGGGCTAGACATGGTGGCACATGCCTATAGTCCCAGCACTCAGGAGGCTGAGGCAGGAGATTCTCTGTAACTTCAAGGCCAGCCTGGGCTACATTGTGAGTGTGATGCCAGCCTGAATTATAGAGTAAAACTCTGTCTCAAAAATACAAAACAAAAAATTGCCGGGCCGGAGATTTAGCTCAGTGGTTCCAGTGCCTGCCTAGCACACGTGAGGTCCCTGGTTTGATCCCTGGTAACCATGAGCAATCAGTACCGCATACCACAAAACTGGGTGTGGTGGCTCACGCCTGTAATCCCAGCACTTGGGAGGCAGAGGCAGGAGGATTGCTGGGTTCAAGGCTTGCCTGGACTACATAGTGAGCTGAGGGCCAGCCTGAACTACAAAGTAAGACCCTGTCTCAAAAAAAAAAAATTGCCTACATATGGCTCAACGTTGTGATTCTCCTGCCTCAGTCTCCTGAGTAGCTGAGATTACAGGTATGTGCCACTGTACCACACTACAAAAGAGGAAATCCAAAATGTGAGCAAGCAGATACTTTACCTACCAGTAATTGCAGAAATAAAGACTAAAACACAGCTACCACTTTATACCCATTAGAGTGGCAAAATCAGATGTTGGATAACACAAAAGGTTGGTGGGATGTAGGATTACAAATGCTCCATACAAAAGAGGGTTCAAGGGAAGAGTGAGGAAAGAGATTGGCCCTTGGGCCCTTTGTAGACATCGTGAGCCATTTGTAGGTTATCTTTTTTTTAGACAGGGTCTTGCTTTGTAGTTCAGGCTGGCCCTGAACTCACTATGGAGCCTAGGCAAGCCTTGAACTCAGCAAATCTGCCTCTGGCTCTCAAATGCTGGGATTACAGGCATGAGCCACCACGCCCAGCATTGTGGGGTGTGGTATGATTGCTGGTGGGCGTGAGTCACCATGCCCAATGTCATGTCATTGTATGTGGTTACTCGGATCAAACCAGGGACCTTGCTCTTGCTAGGCAGGTGGCGGAACCACTGAGCTAAATCTCTGGCCCCATTTGTAGGTTATCTTGATGGCAAATCGGAAGCCAGTGAAAAGCTTCAGGAAGGGAAGTGATGGGTTTTAAGAAACTCACTCTGGTATTTCAAGGGATCAGGTCCAGTGCACAACCTGGAGACCAGTGGAACACGCAGGAGAGTCAGCACAACCCAGGAAAGGGAACACCTTTCTCTCTCACCTCCTTTCACAAACCATGTCCTTCTAGGTAATGATACCCCAAGGAAAGAGGCCTTGCCAGCCAGAGTTCCTGGCCTGTGGGCACCACAGAGACAAATCCAGAACATGGCGTAAGGCCAGCAAAATTTTGCTGAGCTGGACATTCAGCTGCCCATCTCAAAAGGACCAGCCTGGCCTTCATCATTCAGCGGTCCAGCACAACTCAGATGGGGCTCAGAGTTAGATGGCCCCCATTAGTGTTTTGGAGTCCCTGCAACACTGGATTTATCTTTCCAGATGGGGTGAAGGAAACTGTGATCTGTGCTCTTGGGAAGAACAGAGCGGCAAGGAGATGGAGGCCCAGACGGAAGAACCTTCTTCAAGAGGAGGCACTGAGGGTTGGTTGGTGGAAGAGGAATAAAGCTTCACAAATACAAATTCTCATTGGCTAACCCTTCTACCCATGTCCCTGGGCGGTAGAGAGGGTGGCAGAGACCCTGAGACTCTTGGGAAGGGTTTTGATCTGTGAGGAAGTGTGCTGTGCTCTGTCCTTGGTGCTGAAGTGACATCACACATCTCTGTTTCTTGGGTTCAGGGACATTAGATAGCGACTCTTCTCAGTAACTGAACCAAGGATTTTCATTCTCAGTCTTCAAAAATACCAATACTGCTGGAACCTTCAAGTCTTCCTTTTCTTACGGTGCTTGTTGTGCCCACTCTCCAGATTTCTAGTTATAGCTGCCCTATCCTATATACCAAGCAGACACCTGCTAGACTTGGGCCCCACCATGCCAGTGAGCACACACTCCATCTGCTTGCCTTCCAAATTCATGGAAGTCAGGGCTCCCGACATTGGACTGGATGTCCATGACCTGATAAGCAAAACCCTGTCTTGATCTCCTAACCTAAAGTATTTCATTCATGGATTTTTTTTTTTAAATTGTAACATTCGCACCAACCACAAGGTGGTTTTTTTTTTTTTAAATGGCAAGGAAACCCTCCTTTCTCATTCCCATCACTCTCCTGAGGACTGCAAGAGCTGTAAGTGACTCATCTAAAGCTCCTCTAAGCCTGAGGAGCCTGGGGATTCAGCGAGGCACTGGAGTACGACACCTGGTCCGGTCTGGCATCAGAAGAGCGGGAAGCAGTCTGCATACTCCAGGGGTCTACCAAGAAGTAGCCAAAGGCTCCGCTTGACCCCACTGACTGCAGCTGGTACTCTGTGGGGGCAGGGAAAGAGGATCCAAACTTTGGCTCCTGCCCAGCTCTGCACCTCAGTTTCCTCTGCCCCCACTCATTCAACCCAGCAGAAACTTTCTGCTCCCGATTCAGCATCTGCAGAATGAGATCATTTCTAATCTGGAAAGAAGGCAGCTCAGAAGGGAACCCAGGCAAGCGGGCGGGCAGAGAACATGGGCATGAGGGCCACTGGCCACAGGATGCCATCTCTGTCCATAGAACCAGGGACAGCTCCTGTCCTAAACTCCATCCTTCCTCTTCCTGTTTCCATTCCTTACCCCACTACCCCTGGGAGTGAACTCACAACCCTTGGGAGTGAATTCTCGTATTTGTTCTCTTTGTGACACGTGTGACCCTGGGCAAGTCATTAAACTTTCCCGAGTCTCAGCTTCCTCATTTATAAAACGGACGCGCTGACAGCTAGGAGTGGGACCGTGTAGGGATGCAGTGGGGCTGAGACAGGCAAAGGCACAGAGCAGATGCGGGCTCTCGACCGCTTGCCGCCCCACCGCGCGCGGCGCCTCCCACCCCGGCCCGTGCCCTCACCGGTTCTCGGCCACCAGGATCTGCTCCAGCAGGCGCGCGGCCTGCACACGGGTCTCCAGCTCCGGCGCCTGCAGCAGCCGCAGCAGCAGGTCGAGGCCGCCGTCCAGGCGGATGGCGTCGCACAGACCCTGGGCCACCTCGCGGCCCACGGCCGGGAGCAGCCAGGCCTCCTCCACCAGCTGGAAGACCTCGGCGAGGCCCGCGCCCACGGCCCGCGCGGCGCCCGCCTGCTTCAGCGCCGACAGCGCCTGCTGCAGCTCAGGCAGCGCGCGCTCCAGGGCGCCCTGCACCTCGGCCCCCGCCCCGGGCGACACCTCGCGGGGCCCGCGGCCGCCCTTGGCCCACCATGGGCCCGCGCCGCCGCCCCCATCCGGCCCGGGCACCGTCAGCCTCTCGGCGCCGGCCCGAGGTCCCGACATGGCGAAGAAGCGGCACAGCTTGTAGGCGGAGAGGAGCAGCGTCAGGACCATGGGCGCCGGGCTGCCGGGGACATTCCTCGCCTGGAGGGGCGGGGCCGGGCGGAGCGACCCTGACCTGGGCGCTGGGATAGCGGGCCACGGGCGGCGGGGAGAGAGCCGCACCGAGGGATGCGCAGGTCACCGGGCGAGGGCCCCGGCCAGAAGTTCGGGGGAGGGGAGGCCAGTAAGACTCAGTAAACCGGCGGAAGCAGGGAATGGGAAGGCGAAAGACACATCTGGCAGCGCGAGGGGAGGGGAGGCCGCGACCAGAACAAAGCTCAGCTCCAAACTGGGCTCGGCTGAGCCTGGAGATGCCAGGCGGTAGCCACGCCCCGAGTTTCGAGTCCGGGAGCCGGAGGCCCCGCCACTGGTCTGCAGGGACTCCGCCCCCTTGGGCTGCACAGCCCCACCCCAAAACCTTCACGAGCCACGCCCACACCCTGGCCCCCTGCTTGCCCCAGTCCCGCCCTAGAAGTGGAGGAAGAAGGTGGAGAGAGGACCGCCTCTGAGTGTCGTCCCTCCCCCCTAGTGGTTAAAGCAATCATAGTGACTTCATGGGGTTTTGTTGGAGTTTTTTTTTTTTCTGTTTTTTCTGAAGGCTAGGGATGGAACCCAGGGCCCACTTCCCCCTACTTCCCCAGGCTAGACAAGTGCTCTGCCACTAAACTACATCCCCAGCCCTTGGGTTTAAAGCTCCCCCCAGCCCTTGGTTTACAGGTCCTTGTGTACCACTTGAGCTAAATCCCCAGCCTTAACACTTTTTTATGCATGCTTCTCAATTAAGCCTCACAACACTCCTGTGGAGTAGGATCATGGTTCCATTATACAGCTGAAGTTACTGAGACCCACAGAGAAGAGAATGGTCAGAGGCATACTCTCCTCTGAGTTCAAGACAGAAAGTGGCAGTTTAAAACTCAGGATCACATCCTCTGGGGGGTGGGAAGGTGTCAGAAGCTTGTGAAAGCCTGAAAAAAGAGAATTGGCTGCCCATATCAGGTATTCTGTGGCAATAAGCATGTTTTGGTTAGATGGATCACGCTTTTCATGAAAGTCTGAAACTGTGCTAACTAAACCCAGTCTTTACAGAGCAAGAGACTGAAGGTGGGGATGGGAGTGGCCTGCCCAAGGAACAGCGGATTAGTGGAGGCCTCAGGAATCTAATGTGGTCCCATGGATTGGATTTGCTGTTTCCTGTGCCCTGCTTAGAGAGACCAGTGCACTCCCAGAGAGAAGCCAGAAATGAAATTTTGTACTTTTATGGTAAGAAAAAAAGAGAACATTTCCCCAGAGACCATTTCCTCTCTCTCTCTCTCTCTCTCTCTCTCTCTCTCTCTCCCACTACCCTAATACAGAGTGGGCAGTTGACCATTTAGCCAGGGATGGATCTAATGAAACAAACCATAGATTGATAACCATTATGGAACAAATTTAAAGTTACCCTGCACATTTTGTCTGGTCGAGCTCATATAATCTCTCAACACCTCATGAAGCAAGGTATTATAGCCCCACTTCACAGAAAAGAGAACTAAGACCCAGGGAGGCTAAATAGTTTGTCCAGTGAGGAGCCAGATGGATTTTCTGCTGTTTCGTGGTATTGCTGTCCTGATAACCTGATGACCTTGTGTGTAGACAAGCGTTGTTTCCCAGCTCTCCCTGGCCCAGGGTTCTAGGAATGTGACCCTTTGCTGCAGCAGCCCCTGGAGCCAGGAAACTGGAGGCTGGGTTTGAGGTTATGCAAACAGAGCGACCAGAAGGGCATCTCTTCTCCAGTTCCCTCACTCCCTCCAGCAGCAGAGCACAGACTTCAGGAGCTCAGAGCCCAGCTCCCCAGGCCCTCAGCGGGAGGTCCTGCCATGGCACCTCGGAGGCCTCTTCTCATGGTGGCCCTGCTGGCCTGGGTTGCTTTGGCCGACCAAGGTGCAGGGGGGTATGGGTGGCAATGTGGGGTGGGTGAGGGTGGCCCAGGCCTGGCTGGGCCAAATGACACCTCTTTTCCACAGAGTCATGCAAGGGGCGCTGCACCGAGGGTTTCAACGCTGACAGGAAGTGTCAGTGTGACGAATTGTGCTCTTACTACCAGAGCTGCTGCAGTGACTACCTGGCTGAGTGCAAGCCCATAGGTGTGTTCTGAGCCTGGGGCACAGGCCTGGGAGCCCCTCTGCTGCTGGAGGCTCACTGCTGCCCACTCTGCCTGCAGTGACTCGTGGGGATGTATTCACTCACCCGGAAGATGAGTACGTGTACTACGAGTATGAGACCAAGGACAACACCGGGGAGCACTCCCAGACGGAGGGCCCCTCCCTGAGCCCTGTCTTGGAGTCCCAGCCCGAGGGGACTTCTGAGTCCCCACCTGTCCTGAACGACAAAGTAGAGGCTCCTATGCCTGAAGCCAGCAGCCCTGGACCAGAGACAGTGACCTCAGGACCTGAGGGGGCAAATGTAAGGCCTGAGGCCACGGAGTCACCAGCAGAGGAAGAGCTGTGCAGCGGGAAGCCCTTCAACGCCTTCACTGAGCTCAAGAATGGTTCCATCTTTGCCTTCCGAGGTGTCTCAGGGGCCCATCTTGGGGTGGGGGTGTGCCACAGGAGTACCTGTCCCTCACACAGCTTCCTCCACTCTAGGTCAGTACTGCTATGAGTTGGATGGAACGGCAGTGAGGCCTGGGTACCCCAAGCTCATCCGAGATGTCTGGGGCATTGAGGGCCCCATCGATGCTGCCTTCACCCGCATCAACTGTCAGGGGAAGACCTACCTCTTCAAGGTGGCAGGCCTGGGGGCTCTCGGGCAGGGTATTGAGCCTCTGTGAAGGGATCGGGAGCTGGTGTGCCCAAGGCCCTGGTGTGCAGGCAGGCCAGAGCCAGAGCTCTGAGGGCCATGGCTGGGGCTCGGAGGGCAAAGCAGTGAGCCTGGAACTGTGCACAGCTGCTCTAAGAGACCTTTGTCTCTGTTCCCAACCATGGTTGGCCACATCTACCTTTCAACTCTTCATGCCTTTGTGCCTTCCTCACCTCTTAGGGTAGTCAGTACTGGCGCTTTGAGGATGGCGTCCTGGACCCTGATTTCCCTCGAAACATCTCTGAAGGCTTCAGTGGGATTCCAGACGATCTGGATGCAGCACTGGCACTCCCTGCCCACAGCTACAGCGGCCGGGAGCGGGTCTACTTCTTCAAGGGTATTCGGGGGTGGAGGGGAATGGGTGGGTGCAGCAGAGGAGGCTCTCAGTTTCCTTCCATGAATCCTCAGGGACAGGGCCCGGCATATATACCCCATCCCCACCGGAAGGTCCCAGCTTCAGCAGCCCCTGGCTCTCCTCCCTCCTGATTTCTCCAGGGAGACAGTACTGGGAGTACGAGTTCCAGAACCAGCCCAGCCAGGAGGAGTGTGAAGGCAGCTCCTTGTCGGCTGTGTTTGAGCACTTTGCCCTCATGCAGCGGAACAGCTGGGAGGACATCTTTGAGTTGCTTTTCTGGGGCAGATCCTCTGGTATGAGGGGGAAGGCAAGCCTTGCTCAGCCTGGGTAGAGGTAGGGCTAGGCTGTCTGGGGGTGCTGTGTCTGGGGGGGCTATCGATCAAGAGCTGTTTGCTCAGACTGGACTTTGCTTTTGTTGACCTTTGTGGGGAAGCTTGGCTCCACTTTGACCCCACCATTTGGACTTTGCCTAGCACACACAGCAGAGGGAGGGGCTGTGGTGAGGGGCTAGGGTTTGGGGAGGAGGACACTGGACAAGGAACCTGAGGCCTGGGATCTGGGCTCTGCCACCAGCTTGCTGTGACATGGTCCAGACAATGAAGTCTAAGACTCTGTTGGAAAGAGGGCCTGGGCCCCTAAAGCCCCTTATTAACTCCTTCCCTACCACAGGTGGTGTCAGAGAGCCCAAACTCATCAGCCGGGACTGGCACGGTATCCCCAGGAAGGTGGATGCCGCCATGCCTGGCCATATCTATATCTCAAGTCCTGCGCTTCAGTCTTTCCGGGCCAAGAAGCAAAAGTCTAGACGTCGTAGCCGCAAACGCTATCGTTCACGTAGTCACAGCCGTAGTCGCAGCCGCAGCCAGAACTCCCAGCGGCCCTCCCGTTCCCTGTGGCTGTCCTTGTTCTCCAGTGAGGAGAGCGGGCCAGGAGTGGGTTATGATGACTACGACATGAGCTGGGTTGTGCCTGCCACCTGTGAGCCCATTCAGAGTGTCTACTTCTTCTCAGAAGGTGGGAGCCTCTGCCTCCTCTGAAGCTGGTCTCGTGCATCCTGCCAGCCTTGGGCCCCTCGGGGTGAACAGTCTGCAGGCAGGGGCCCCAGGAAGCCAGGCCTGGAGCCTCTAGCTGCACTGTAGACGGTCCCTTCCCCTTCTGGGGGTCTTTGTCCTCAGGACAAGGGTGAGCAGGTTCAGCCTGGGTCTCACACACTCTGTCCTATCTTCCCTTTCAGACAAGTACTACCGAGTCAACCTTCGGACACGGCGAGTGGACACTGTGAACCCTCCCTACCCGCGCTCCATTGCCCAGTACTGGCTGGGGTGTCCAACCCCGGACCACCTGTAGAGTCAGAGCTGGCACAGCTGGGCTCCGTAGCTCCCTCCTCCCTGCCCAATAAAAGTCTCTCGGCCTTGAGTTTAAGACTACTGTCTTGGAGGGAATAGGAGGACATGGGCCTGGTTAGGCTGCTGGGGCAGGCTGAGGGGAGAAAAGAATGCTTGCTGTGTTCATCTCCTGCTGGGCTCAGGCAGCAGAACAGCTGGGGAGACATCTTTGATGAACTGCTTTTCTGGGGGAGACCCTCTGGTATGGAGGGAGGGCAAGGCCTGCTTCTGCTTCAGGAGGGTTGGAAGCCCTGGGGAGAGGCGGGGCTAGGCGCTCTGGAGGGGGTTATGCCTGTCAACCAGGAAGCTGGGCTGTGGGAGGGTCTCCAGCAGCCTACCCTGGGCAAGTCGGCACTCAAGACGCTGATGACAGATGGTGCCAAGCCACCTCCCCCAGGTTTGCTTTGCCCCTGAAATTGCCTAGAGGAGAGAAGGGGTAAGAGATCATGGGTTTTGGCTCAGCCTTTCTGCCTGCCTTGACCCTGAAATCGTTAGCTCCCGAGCACCTGAAGAACCAGCCACCATACTCTTCCTGACCTAACCCGAGGTGGGCCCCTTTTTGAGGTCTTTCTCCTGGGTCTGGGGTTGAGGTCTGGAGAAACAGGGAAGGACAGGGATTGGAAGGAAACTCACACGTAGCCCCTCAGCCAAGCAGCCCAGAAGACGTCCAAAGAGGACACTGTAGAAGTAACCCTCTTTTTTAATCTCCCCATGGTGCCTGTGCGACCTTCTCTAGTTCCTGGTTCCTGACCCCAGGAAGCCTGTCTGGGGTCTTGAGTGACCAGATAGTCAGTGAGAAGCAGGCAAAGATCTAGAGCAACCCCAAGGGCCATCTGGAGGTGTCTGTTCCCTGGCAGTGCTGAGAGCTCACGGCTCCTGCCCATCTGCTTCTCCCTCTCTTCCTTCTCATCCTATAGCTTCCCTGGCCAGTCCCAGGGTTGTGGGGTAGAACTCCACACGCGGTCCCCTGAAAGCAGTCAGGACGAAGGCGCTGAGGGGGCACCCAAGACCTGGTGCACCTGGATATCTCAGTGGCTTCCTGGAAGGGGCCCACGGAGGATTCCTGGAAGTATAGGAGCAGCACAGATGCTGGGGCTCAAGCAGGATGTTGTGGCACCGGGTCCATGGGGAGGCTCAGAGGGGTGGGCATAAACCGCCCCCATCCCTCACCCTGTCCGCTCCAATCCTGCCCTTGGCCATCCATCTCCCCCCAGACTCCTCAGATTTGCTTTAGCTGGTCTCTGACGCCTCTGCCCTGCTGGGGGCGGGGCCAGCCACTGGAGCAGCATAAAGCTCCCAGCAGATGGGTGTGGTGTGGGCACAGCCCAGACATGGCCCTCCGGCTCTTCACTCTCTGCTAGCTCCATGGCCAACCCTGTGGAGGCGTCTTCAGCAGGTGACCCAGTGGGGAGAGGGTGGGCAGGGCAAGGAGGGGCAAGGTATGGTTGGGAAGGTTGGAGAGGGTGGGGAGTAAGTTTGCAGATCTGCGGGAGGCTCTGAGGCCTGGCAGAGCTGCTTACAGGGAGTCCTGGCTCTATCCCAGCCCGGCCCACAGACTGTGCCAATGAGTTGGGTCCCCACCGGAGAAAGAGGACCACCTTCAGCTTTGGGCAGCTGCTGGAGCTGGAGCGGGTGTTTGCAGCATGGCCTTACCCGGACGTCAGTACTCGAGAGCACCTGGCCCGGGTCACATGCCTGCCCGAAGCCAAGATACAGGTGAGCTGGGACCCCAGAACGGGGGACTTTCTCAGGGACCCCGGGACGGGGACTCTCGCAGTCAACTTTGAGCTTGACCTCAGCCTCTGCGCTGAGTACCCATCCGGAGGCTGTTTCCCTGGCGCGGGGAGGGTTCGCTGCAGCCAGAATAGACCCTTTGTCCTCCCTACCAGGTGTGGTTCCAGAACCGCAGGGCCAAGAGAGTCAAGCAGAGCAAGCCAGGAGGCCCCGAGCCCAGGCCTGAGGGTCCCCACAGCTGCTGCCCTCTTCCAGATACCCCGCGGCAGCCCTGGGAGCCCCAAAAGGTGGGCCAGCCTCTGCTTGCCACCAGCCCAGCTCACCATGCCTCTGTGTGTCTGGAGGATTCCTGCAAAGCTCCCAGCTGGGGTCCCGGGCAGAGCTGGACAGGGGCATCAGCTAGGGTTCCAGGAGTCCACCCCTCTTGGGAGCGAGCTACTCCTCAGACCTCACTGGGCAGCCTGTCTGAACTTATTTATTCCTCGGCCATAGTCACCAATGTGGATCACTCATAACCCTGAGGTCCTAGTACTCACCCCCTGTATTTACACAAAGAAGCCCCTTTTCACTGGTCTCCAGGTCAGCCCAGGTGAGGCTGCCCGCAGTGACGAGGGCTTGGCTCCTGCTGTCCCACACCCTGGCATTTCCTGGGGTAGATGCCCACTACCTTGGCTGAAGGCCATGCCCCTCTATGCCACACTTGGTTCTGATTCTCACCCCAGGGGACCCCTCTCTCTAAAAAGTGGGGCAGCCGGTGTTTGACAAAAGCCATTTAGGCATCTGCCTAAATGCCACTAAGTGAGGAGAGGAGAGTGCCACTCCAAAACCGAATCGCTGGGGACCCCTCTCCTGACCTCCTGCCACCTGCACAAATTAATCACTATGGGTCTGCAGGGGGGAGTCGCATGAAAACACTAAAGGACAGCTAGGAGCCAGGGCTTATGCTGATTTAATTTTCACAAAGATTATACTGGCTGTCCTCTGACATGGGCCTGTGGGGACCTGACAGATTTCGGGTGGAGGGGGGTCCAGCAACAATGGGTTTTGGTATCATCATCTGTAATACCAACTAATCTCTAAATAAAATCCAACTTTGTACCTTAATCTGGATTGTTGTGTGCTGAAAACGAATGGGGACAAGGGCCATTTGCCTTGGAAATTTATCTCCATCACCTAATCCCTAAACAGGGCCAGGTCCCATACTGAGGCTGGGTGGAGGTATTACACAGGCTTCTGCTGGGATCAGAAGGGTGGTTAATTGAAGGGTTTAGGGGTCTAACAGACCACGAGGAGGTGGGAACCTCTGCTGGTCCCAGTGTTTCCAGATGCTTCCACCTCTGGCACAACTCTAGTTTGGGGAGAAAAGCAGTTTGTGATTAGTGTGCTGTATTCGTACCACCTCTGCTATGTATGTGGAAACTCACACTCACTGTGCTTGAAGAACAGGGATGGTAATACTCATCTCCTCCCCATATTAGAAGTTTTTTACATTATGTGGCACATTGCAAAAGCTCAGTAAATATAAGTTCTGCTGCTTTAGCCAGGAAGCTGCTAAGGCCTCAAACTCTTGTTCCTCTGACCTCCTGCCAAGCATCCCCTGGACCAGGATGTACTAGACAAAGCATGGTGCACTCAGAAGTGGCTGTGGCAGAGTTCCCACTCCATGCCACAGCTGGAGGATGGGACACTGACTCCTAAGCCTAACTCTGCCCTTGCGGATGGAACCCTCCGTGCACAGTGGCCATTTCCTTATTACTCTCTAGGCAGGAGCTAGGTCTTCCGGCTCTTTATCCCCAGATGCTAGCAGTGCCAGGCCCACAGTAAGGACTCAATGTTACAGACCTCACAAATGGGGAGGGGGACAGACTCCAATTTTATTGTGATTTCCCCACCACTGGGTCAGAATCTGCCTGAGATCCTGATGAAGTTAAGATGTCTTTGTCTTTTAATCTAACGTCAGGTAGTCAGGTAGGGTGTGGGTGGAAGCTTCAGGCTATGTGGCAGCTGAGCTCAAGTGCTGACACAGGGAGGCAGAGCCAGGATTCCCTATGAAGCCTCAGTGCAGCTTTCCACCCAATCCTCTGTAGTTCAGGTGACTGGAAACTGTAAAATGACACTTATGTGGTCTCACAGCTGACACTTCTTCCACCTAACAGAAATGAGAAAACTACTGAGAAAATGTTTATTGAGGCAGTGAGGGTATAACTTACACAAACAGGAAAGCTTTGGGGAAAAAGCCTACAGGGTTGTATACAAGAGGAAGACAACTCTATTGTTAGCAGACATTGCACAGGTCTTGGAAGTATGGAAATCTCTGCGCTTAAATTATTTGCCACCAATTTAATAACAACACAGCTGGACACAATAAATACTTAATGGATAAGTAACTGTGACTGGCACCCTTTTAAGTGCCTTATACAGACAGATTCTATCATTACACTACTTACTTAAGTTCTCAGAAGTTTAATATTATACAGAGACATCCAGACAATTTAGGAGTCTGGCTCCATTTAAGAGAAAGGATCACAGCAGGTTATTGGATTCTTCTGGGTCTGTTTTGCCTTCTGGAAAAAGGGGTAAGTACCATTTCCCTTTCCCAAATGGTAGCTGCCTGGCCTCCAGTCCCACCATCCAGTACCAATCCATTTTTCTGTTACAGGATCTCTGTTCCCTAATCAGCTCTGATCCTTTCTCTCCTTTCTTGGAGGCTTCTACGCTCAACTGCTGGTTGGCACCAAAGAGAGACAGAGCCTTTTTTTTTTTTTCTGGCACCGAGGATCGAACTCAGGCCCTTGTGTGTCCAAGGTTGGTGCAGTACCACTTGAGCTAAATCCCCATCCATTGCAGAGCCTTTCTTTCTTTTCAGAGGCTTTTGCTCTTAATTACCAGCCTGTACCATGTTGGACATGTGCACTAGAACAAGTTCAAGGCAATATGGTCTGTCTTCTGGGGAGGCCTGGACTCCATTTACTCCCAATGGAAGAAGCCCAGTCCCAGCAGTGCTTAGAATGGAGCAGAGGAGGCAGATGGGTAAGAGGTTCAGGCAAAATGTTAAGAGACCAATTCTTTGTTCTTTTTTTTGCAATCGGGTCTCGGTTTGTAGTTCAGGCTGACCCTGAGCTCACTATGTACCCCGGCAAGCCTAGAACTCAGCAATCCTTCTGCCTCTGCCTCCCGAGTACTGGGATTACAGGTGGGAGCCACCACGCCCACCTAGAGACCAATTCTTTCAAAGGAAGTACTGTCTGAATCTCCACCACTGCTCATTCTGGAAATTTACAGAAAATGGGGCTCCTTACAGACACAGCAGGCGGCCTGGTTTGGTCCTCATGATTACCTACGGCTGAGTACAAGAATCCTGGTAGGTTGACTAAGTCAGTGATTGGCACTCAGGATGATCCAAATCTTCTGCAGACTCTGATGATGACGCACCAATCACAGCTCTCCCAACTCGCCTTCCATTGCTCGCACCATAACATACAGCTCAGCTAGGCCCACCACTGAGGCGACAATTAATGCAGCCAGCACCCGCTAGGGAAGAAGAGAAGTAGGCTTAGGGGATACAGAACTCCCAAACCAGCCCAACTTGGGGGAAAAGGAAAGGGGTCCTGGTTTCTCTCGGGATTATTACTCATCCTACAAATGCTGAAGGTCTCAAATGATCCCCTTGTTTATCGTGTATACGTTCAATTTCTATCCTGGGCACACTTTCACATATATTCTCCCTTTCCCACTACCCCTACCTGCAGTATGCAGCATGCCTGATGCCTACTCACCGAGGCCATTTCTGTGAAGACATACTGGCTTCCGAGGTAAGTGCAGACAAATGCAGCTGCCACCGTCACAATGAAGTTGAAGATGGTGATAACCAGAGCCTTCACCGATCTCACTTTAGGGAGGAACCCAGAGAAGAAACCTTAAGGTCAGCATTCTCCAGGAGGCCCTCAGTTCCCTTAAAAGAGCGAGTCTGAATAGCTCATCCTTTAACCCAGGATGCTGGAGTGGGCAGGGATGCCACAACCCAACTCAGGATGAGGCTTTAGCTGTCTGGTTTCCTAGCATCTTACCTTCCTTTCCCAAGGCACCAAGAGTCCCACCATGCCTTGAATCCTGGACAAAAGCAAAAGTAGGTAGTTTCAAAATACAAGCAGCTCAATCCAGAGAGCACACATTTGCTAGTATGGGTTCAGCCCATTCTATTCCTTAATAAATTAACTCTGCATTTTTCACAGATTCTTTTGTCTAGACTTCATCTGCCTGTTTTCTGCACCACAGATCGAGCATTACAGAGAAGAGGACATAGGCTCCCAATACCCATCTGTTTTGCTCCCTTTCAGGGCAGAAGTACATCA
>PVIC010013823.1:0-37500 GCA_004025085.1 Thryonomys swinderianus | reverse complement strand
AGTTTTGGAGTTTCCTCGGTGGCACGCTTAAAGAATGTTGAGTAATAAGAAAGGACAAGTAGTAATCTCACCTATAACATCTCAGAAAGAGAGCAAGACTTGTGTCCCTTCAAGACCTAAGTTGGCCTACTGGTTGTCACGCAAACGATGCTTACTAAGAAGTGAGGAATCCAGGAATGAAGGATATATATATATATATTTTTTTATATATATATCCATATATATATATATACACATATATATCCAGGAAAAAAAAATATATATATCCACAATATATATATAATATATATATCCACAATATATATATAATATATATATTATATATGTTAGGGATGTGTTTTAATTTATATCTATGTCTCAACTCTATCTGTATCAATATGAAGTGGTTATGTCTGAAAAGATGGTATCCAGGGCAGCACATGTCACAAAACGCTGCTGTTAGTTGGGTTGCACATGAGCCTGGGTCACAGGTAAGAGAGACTTAGGCTAGGGAAATGATCGCGTGCTAGAGCACAAAGGAGAAAGTGAACACAGGAATCCATGGATGTGAGAGTACAATGAAAGTGGAGAAAAGTGACAAGTCACCTAAGTTTTGAACTTCCATAAGCTCTTCCCTCCAGTGATTACACCGCCCAAAGGACTGATTTGGACCCTGGAGATAGAGACGAGTGAACCAAGAGCTATCTCCCTACATGGCTCCATACATGATCTGAGATAAGCCCTGGGTTTCAGATGAGATTGAAGGAGACCATGTGACTGACAGAGACATTGGTCTAAGGAAGCTCAATGTTGTAGAAGATGTGGACAATACTTCTAAGCATCTATAATATTAACATGTAGAATTCTTTGTGATGATTAGATGCTACAAACAGGTCACTTTTAACTCAAGAACAGGAAAAAGCAACCAACCAGAGGTAGAAAGTTTTGATGCCTCTGGAGGTAGTAAGCTCCCCATCAAAGAAAGCATGAAGATGGAAGTTACATTATTGCTGGTTTAGATATAACATAAGCATCAGCAAAGGAGACTTGAAAAACCTCCAAGATTCCTTCCTGCCTGTCACACTTCCCTCTTCTCTAATCTCCAACTGATACTAGACCCATAGTAATAATGCTGACCTCTAAAGGGCTGGATCTGGGCAGGGTCCTTGGCTACTCAGAACAGCTTGGAGTAGACCCACAGAAGGCCGTGCTGGGCACAGCAGGGTGGAAGCAGGAGGCTAAGGTACCTCTGGGGAGCTTCCTCCCCTCCTCCCCTGATCACTGGGTATCTTCGACAGCCTGACGAAAAGAATTCAGAGGCTCTCAAACTCCCAGCGGGAAAACCTTGGCGCCCTGTTGTTGGAAATAGCTCCCAACCTGCATCTCAGGCAGGTATTTTTAGGTTCTGTCTTGAAGACACAGAAACTTCCATACATTTCAGCTTCTTTGTCTGGAACCACTGCAACCCCAGACATGTCATTGAGAGGGGGTATAATTGTGGTCTCCTCCACCCACCAATCTGAGCGCGTCTGAAAGAGCTTCCTGCTGTGCGGCAGAGAGGTTGGAGAGCCTTTTCTGGCAAGGGAAAGTCAAAATGGATTTTTAAAAATAATAATATGTTGATCAAAAGGAGAGAAAAAAATCTATTGAGAAGAGGGCTGTGCACTGGGGCTGCTGCGGAGAAGGTTACCTATTGTCTTGAAACCTGGTCTTCATTCTTCTTTGCAACCTACAGAATTCAAGCTTGGAGGAGCTAAAGTCTCATGCACGAGGATAAGAAAGATACTTGGAATTACTCAAGTTAGATCCATGGCTTTATTAATTTGAGGCTCTCTGAGGATTAACTATCATTGTCAATCACTGGGCACAGCCTGACATTAAAAAAAAATAGAAGAGAAATTATATTGATGGAGGGCAAATGCAGAACTGACAAGAGGTAGCCCTACAGAGCATAGGAGCTGAAGAAGGGTTGTCTGGGTTCCCAGGGGTCTGGTAACCATCTCAGAGCACATCAGGGGGATGGGGGCAGTGTTTTCGGGACCCAGGGAAACTGTCTCAGGCACTCCGCACGTAGAATGACTGGTTCTGGAAGGCTGGAGGACACTTAGGCGCCTGTAGCTTGCATAACCATGAAAAGCAACTCCAGAGAAATGTGGCAGGCATCTTAGTGATCGGTGAGTCCTGATAACAAGCAACAAGGGAAAGTGGATTGAGGGGAACACAGTAGATGGAATTAGTGTAAATATACAAGTGTTGGGATTTTTTCATGGTAAAGCAATTATCCACAGAGTCTAAAAGGGGATGACTGCTCCTCAGTTCTCTAAGTCTACCTGGATTGGAAAGCATATATCCCCTCCAGGAGAGGGATTTCAGGCAGTCAGAGAATAGCCACAGTGTCTCACCCTAAAGCCTCACCTCCATCAAAAGCCGAAGTCCAGTTTGCACAGTCTGCAGCTGGGAGTGTGGTGGGGTAGGAGATGTCAGGCATAGGGCCCAGGGCACCATGAAAATAAAGAGCCTCATGTTCAACATGAAGGGTTTCAAGATGGCAGGAGCAGGACCTCAACCAAATGTAGAGCCGTTGGAAGAACAGGCTCTTCAGTAACTGCACAGGCTTCATACCCCTGAAGCCATCTTCGGGCAGAGTGAGCCCCTACCTGACCATCGCTGAGACTAGGAGCATTAGGAGTCAGGGGGCCTAATCAAAACCACAAACTGCTGATGCTATTGGGACATACCAGGGAAAAGTCAAAATGGACTGTTAAAATAATGTTGATCAAGAAAAGGGAGGGGGGGACTGTCAAAGGAGAGGCTTTGAGTCAGGGCACAGCAGCAGGATGGTTGTGCTTCTAACAGATGACATTGTCCTATAGGTCTCAAGGTATAATAGGCAGCATTTAATCCAGAAATCACATACTCAGAATAAAGTTTTATATTTCACACAGGTGGTCATACACACCAACTTAGCGCTTGCCCACATTTATCTGGTACTGTGAGGCTGGCCCAAGTGCTAAAAGCTTTTACTTAATCTGTGTCACTACTGTTAAAAGCAGGAGCCATTATTCCCCTTCAGTGAGGGAGCTGGGATGTCACGGAGTCAGGGCCCCTCTACAGCTTCTGAGGAAGCAGGCCCTGAACTCTGGGCTCAGCTCTGGGGTCTTCACCACTAGGCCACACCCCCTTCTTTGGAAAGCGCTGTCTTACCTTCCCGGTGACAACAGATAGCTGCCCATGCCAGTTGGCAATCAAATGAAGAGCAGTTCAACCTCGCCGAGAGTCTCTTGGAGAGTTAGCGGAGGAGTTGGCTCCAAACCCAGCCCTGACACATGAATCTAGAACCAAAGGGGCCAAGAACAAAGCGGTGGCCTCCACACCTCTGGGCCGCCACACAGCCACTGTGCGAGGGGCCACAGCCAGCAGGGACCGCCGCCTGTCACACGTCCACACCTTCTGGCAGGCTCTGAGAGCAGAGCTTGGCAGACAGACAGAAAGAAACAAATTGAAAAGCCTCGGGGAAGAGACCACCACACAAATACCTGTAAACTCTTTTTAGGTTCAAACCGTGTTTTGTGATAGCCATAAATTAAAAAAAAAAAAAAATGAAAAAAGACCTGGCTCAAGTAGGTTGTAAAAGTTCAGAGCTGAAGAGAGAAGTGGTTTCATGCTAAAAAGCAGAAAAATATAAAGAGAAGGTTAATTAAATCATAACTTACTTGCTGAGAAAACTTTGTTCCTTGTTGGAAGGAAATTACCCTAGGGTTGGAAGTAAAAATTGTACAAAATGAGAGAAAGTGGGGCAGCTTATTTTAGCACTTTTTTTTCCATTCCCTGCCCCGGTGGGAAAGAGTGTGAGGAAACAAAGCCTGAAGATTCCCAAGTAGCTCTCATGGACAGGAACCTCAGCAATGAGAGCCCAGCGGGTATAGAAAGGCAGGTCTGAAGCAAGAGGCAGACTGGCCTGAAAGGCTGGAGGTTCCAGCCCCACCCGGAGTGAGAGTCTTCTTCATTATTTTGGAAGCACTCTGCCTGCTTAAGAGATCTGTCGCTTGTGAAGAGTTTCTCAAAGGCAGAAATGAGCGTCTCATTCGGCTTTGTAGCCCTTAGCACTAGACAGAGAACAGAGGAGTCTCCATAAGCCAAATTGTCAAGAGTATGAATAGGTTTAGTTAGTGTCTAACTATTTTCATTCCTTTAAATCTCGCATTCTCCGGATTTAGACTTGCGTCTGGAGGTAGAAAAGAGCTATGAGAGATTTTTAGCGACATTGTCATTTGAGTGCAACTTTATACATAGACAAAATAAAAAGAAACATTCACCATCTTGTGTGTTCTCATGTCTCCCCATTGTCCACTCCTGGAGAAAACACACGGGCACGCATCCTAGCCAGGCATCCCATTTCCCCGGTGGCGGTAACCGAGCTATTAAGCACAGCTTAATAGAGGAAATCGCCATTCTTTGCAAGGTGTGCTTTCAACCATCTCCCAAAATAAAATACAGTGCCTGAGACTCATTGCCACCATTAAGTCCCACAGTATTTAAAAGATATTGCATAAAAATTATGCCCTCACAGTGATTGTCAGGGGTTTGTGCTTGTTTAGCCCAGTTAAAGCCACCCGTTTCATGCGAGGCACGCTTGTTAGGAAGCATCTGTAGTGCAGGATGACGGTTCTCTGCTCCCAGGAATTGTGGGGCTTCGGTGTCCAAAGTGACCATTCTGGCACTTGAGCTCAGCAATTGCAAATGAGTTGAGCCTCTAAAGTGGAGGCTGACTTCCCTGATCCCTTCAGTGTATGAAAACAGCTGGGGAGAACGGGGAGCTGGACCCGAAGAGGTGTCTGATTTCACCCCTTCACACACTAGGTCCCGCGGCGTGTGACTGGTAGATCTTCCCAACCCTTATTTTTCTTTCCATTCAACTTGGGGAGGAAACAGAAAAGGAAAAGAGAAAATGGGGAGCATGAAAAGAGGGCAGCTTAGCAGGCAGGACTAAATGTCAGGCTGTACAGGAGAGTTATAATTAAAGCCCAAGATGACAGATAACTATAAAATCAGATTGGGTCCTTTCCACATGGAAGGAAAACATAACGTTGTCGTCCAACCCAAGCTTTTTGGTAAATTGAAATTACAGTTTTATTTGGAGCTATTTTTAAAGGTCCATTAATTAAAAATTGGAAGCCATGCCAATGCAAGAAATTCCATAAAAGGTGTTAGATTTAATGATCACCAAGGACTATAATTAAAAGATGATGTTATCTGAATATCAAATGCTCTAAATCAATGTTTGTTTTTTATTGGAAATAAACAAATTCAGGAGCAAAAAAAAAATAGAAAAGATATGTGCAAAATGTAATGATAATGGTTGACTTCTAAACAGCCAAGGAAATTATAGTCATCATGTGTGGGAAAAGAACAAACACCTCTTAATTGCATTTCATTATAACGTACCTTTCTCTGCTCAGTTGTATATATTAATTATAAAAATCGTGTTGCAGAGTGGAGAGGCGCTACAATAGTTTTCCCCCCTCCCTCCCTTAATTCTGTCTGAAGCAGGATAGGAGAACAATATCATCTGTCATGTGCAGAAAGAGCTTTCAAAGACAAAATCATAAAAAGAATGAAAGGCTATTATATAAAAAAAGGAAAAAAATGCTTTGATTTTACAGATTTTCCACTTATTAATGTTTAAGGTTATCTGTTCTCTTAGAAAAGTATCTTCTCGTATTGTTTTTTATGTGTACATTCAGGTAGCAGCAATTTCTGATAACTGTATCGCATGGCCTATGCATTACGTAGGTAATTGTTCATGGAAGGGGGAGTGGGTGGGAAGAAGGGTTATTATGGAAGATATCATGTAGGACTTGGGAGAATATTCTCCGATGAGCAAATTAAGGAAATGGTGGCTTGGCCTTGTGAGTAATGCTTTGATCTGGGTGATCAGTTGCTCTGTCCTTCTGTGTAAGCCAATGACGGAGGTTATGGATGGGACGTGGAGCAAGAAAGACTCCCTGTCAATGCTCCTAGAACTTTCAGGCCTCTGACGAGGCCAAAGTCACATGAGGAATTCTGCGCTGTCAGAAATCTGTAGAAACAGAGAAGCTTCATCGGTTTGGCAGGGGTTAGGTCACAATCTTGGAGGGCTAGGGATCTGAACCTGGGCTCTTCCAGGCAGATGCAAATCACTGCAATTATCTGGGCAGAGTTCCGTAAGTTGTCAGGTTCTTGGCTTAACTAAGCAGAAAGTCACTGCTGCACTGGGCCTGTGGTATTCAGGGTGTGGCCTGTGGGCCAGTAGCTTCTGCAAGGCTGTTGGAAATGTAGATTGTTGGGCCCCTGTGTGTGTGCACACCCACACACACGTACACACACACACACACACACACACATACACACCCACACACTCAAAACTGTAGCAAGGTAGCCAATGTTTATTCAACACCCCTGGGTTATAAGCACCTTTAAAGCACGAAATGTGCCAATTTAGATGACAGCCTGTCACCTGGCTCTGGAGAATCAGAGCCACCTTCCTCCATCCATAACTGTGATCACACAAGCTCACTTCCAAGCAGGACAGACTCTAGGATCAGGCAGTTAACAAGGTACAAATGGGCTGTGCCATTTATGAATGATGTGGCTTTAACAAATTACCTGGCAGGTAAAAGCCTTAGTGTTTTCATCTTTAAAACTAGACTGTCAGCCAGGCATGGTGGCTCACTCCTGTAATCCCAGCACTCAGGAAGTAGAGGCAGGAGGATTGCTGTGTTCGAGGCTTGCCTGGGCTACATAGTGAGCTCTGGGCCAGTCTGAACTACAAACTGAGACCCTGTCTCCAAAAAGCAAAAACAAACAAACAAAAAAAAAAAAAACAGGACTGTCAGCTATTCAAGGCCAGCTTGAAATACATAGAAAGACTCTGTCTCAAAAACAAAACAAAACAAAACAAAACAAAGGAATTAGTCATTGGAAAGACTCTGACAGGTATTCCAAGGATATGGTCATTCAACAAATATTCAACACATCTTGACTGCAGTTCTGCTGCGTACCAAGGACACTGAGCTAGACACTGATGCATGCAAGTCACAGACTCAGTGGCCACAGTCACCACAGCGAAGACACACATTGTCGTCCATCTCAGGCCAGTTGGGTTCAGGAAATGGCCGCAAGGACGCGACTTCTACAGTTCTTGGTCAAGGGAAGTGGTTGCCTGGGAATGAGAGCAACTTCGAGCCCAGCGGTGTTGGGCTTTCTCAGTGGGCTCAAAGAAAGCTTTAAAATAGTTAAAGTCAGCAAATTAAAGTATTCTTTGCCAGCTCTTTAAAAATTAGGAAGGTAGGGCACATCAAAGGAGTCTGGGAAAATAAGCGACTGCCCTTGGAAGTCATGGAGAAGTTTGTGAAAGATATTTATCACTGTGTTAGGTACACAAAATCTGAAAAGTAGACCCAAGCTAAATACCCAAAGAAGTAGAGAATCTTTTGGGAAATTAGGACAGCCAACACAACGGAATTCTATGAAAAGTAAAATGACATAAATGTATGGAAATATATACAAATATGTACATATACATATACATATACATATACATATACATAATGCCCACATTCAAATCTCAGTCTCTAGTCAAATTGCTCAAGAGACAAATGAAAACAATGGGTAAAGCTCTTGGGAGGTACTTTATGTGTTCCACTTATGCTTTTATTCAAAATCTTCTTTAATATCTTTAGAACATTTTTCCAGATAAAAAAATAACAATAACAGTAATTGAATACTTTAGTGTTGGATTAATGACTAAGAATTTTCCTACTTTGGAAAAAAAAAAGTACTACAAAAAAAGGTCCCAGAGGGAGGAAATAAATAAAAACACATTGGAAAAATTAAATATGGCCAGTGGGTAAACTGTAATTACCTAGCGCCTTACGGTTTCAGACAGAATGTTATGCAGATGGTCATTTGCATGCCTAACTATAGAGAAAGGAGCAGGTACTTCATTTGGAAAGGAAAAGGTTGTACTTTGAAAGCAGGATTTGTGGGGTAAGTTTTCATCTTGTCTCAAACTTGAGTTCTCTTTGAACAATTGAACACTGGACTGTGACGCTTCCCAGTGAGGCTAATCAAAATGTTCTGATGCTTCTGTGTTGAGGTCAAAAAGTCTTTTCCCCAAATCCCTCCTCCGTCTTGGCTTTTTTAACTTTGGCTAAAGTGCTTTATTTGTCTGAACTTCTGTTTTCTCATCTGTTAAACTGACATAATGTTTTCCCCAACTGTTGTTTTGATTTCCTTTTTCAGTACTGAATATTGAATCCAGGACTAAGCTACATCCCCAGCTTATTTGGTTTATTTGAGACAAGATCACACTAAGTTATTAAATTGCACACCCTGGGAAATTCTGATTCTCCCGCCTCAGCTTACCACAGGGCTGGGATTTCAGGTATGTGTCACCACACCCAGTTTGTAAGGTTGTTTTAATGAATGATTCAGTGATATACAAACCTCTAACACAGCTAAGTGCTCAATAAGTTTCTGCTGACTACAGAATTAATATACTGTTCTAGTATACATTGTTCTCACAATGCATTTCACCCTGGTAACAAGCCAGGTTATTGGCCAGGCAGTTTGCGATATTTAGATAATCTCAGTCTCTTTCTCTGTCTCTCTCTCTCTCTCTTTCTGTCTGTCTGTCTCTCTCTCTGTCTCTCCCTCTATCTCTCTCTGTCTGTGTGTGTGTGTGTGTGTGTGTGTGTGTTTGTCTGTCTTTCTCTGTTTCTATCTCTGTCTCTGGGCTTCTCTGTCTCTTTCTCTCTGCCTTTCTTTCCCAGTGAGTCTTTCTATTTCCCTCTCGGTGTGTGTCTTTCTCTGTCTCTGTCTCTCTTTTAATCTCTGTCTCTGTCTCTATTTCTTGCTCTATCTCTTTCTATTTCTCTGCTTCTGTCTCTCTCTCTCCCCCATCTATCTCTGTTTCTTTTTCTCTTCCATTGTCTCTGTCTCTGCATCCTCCATCTCCATCTTTGTCTCCATTTCTGTCTCTCTTTCTGTTTCTCTGTCTCCATTTCTGCTGCCCCATCTCTGACTCTGTCTCTCTATGTCTCTATGTCTCTCTTGCTCTCTCTCTGTATGTGTGTTTCTCGCTATCTGTCTCTGCCTCTGTCTCCCCTGCCCCATCTGTTTCCATCTATCTCCATTTCTGTCTCTCTCTCTCTCTCTCTCTCTCTCTCTCTCTCTCTCTCTCTCTCTCTCTGACTTTCCCTCTAGCTGTGTCTCCTGCTTGGTCAGTGAAGAGGAGCTTGGAGTGATCTGTGGAGTAGTCTATGGGCTGCTTCTGGACCTCATGGACGGTGTGGTGCTCACAGCTCATTTGGCACTGGGGAGTGGCACCAGATACATTTACCAGGGGAAGCCAAACCAGTGCCCACCCCAAAACCACCCAAGATAACCATCCAGCAAGCTGGGTAAGGGCCTGGCAGCCCCAGCCTTAGTTTCTGGGGTGATGGTTGTTTGGGATCCTATTTGCAGGTACCCATGTCATTCTCTTAGTCCCCAGCCTGGGCTGCTCTCCTCGTTGTGCTCCTGTGGCCAATCATTCCTGTTCCCAACGCACCTGACCCCTGTCCAACACCCTGAAAGCCCTGTTTCTCTACTGGGCAGAGGGAGTGCTGCGGTCAGTTTGTGACCGGGAAGGTCGCAGTGTCTGCTAAGTGCACTAAGGAACTTCTCTGCAGAAAACATTCATGTTTTAAAGTTGGACTCCAAGACCTACTGTGCATTCAGGACAGCCAGTTATTAACAGCTTCACGGGTGCTGAGCTCAGTACAGGGGCTGCCGGGCAGGGTGAAGGAAGAGCAGGGGGGCAGCAGGATGAAGGCAGCGCCACCCTGACTTCAAGGACCTCTGAGTGGGTTTGGGGAAATGGTCATGTTTACATCTGAGAAGCACGCAACAAAAATTAGTAAGGGCTAATCAAGGTGTAATCAGAGCCCAGAGCCCTCCACAGAGGCATAAAGCATTCTGATTACAGGGGCAGGCGAGGAAGTAAGCAGGGTTGGGCCATCGCCATGAGGGAGCAGTGCTGGAGCTGAGCATTACAGAATAGGAAGCTGGAGACATGGAGACCAGGTTAGGCAGCAGCATGATCCAGGCCAGAGTCCGCAGCCTACATCCTGCACTCATAGCAGTAGGGAAAGAGCCCAGGTGGGAAGACTGCAGTTGAGGAAGGAATGGGAAACAAAAGCCAGGTGCGAGGGCCAGAGATTTAGCTCAGTGGTTCCAGCACCTGCCTCGCAAGCACAAGGCCCTGAGTTCGATCCCGGTAACCACATACAATGCTGGGCATGGTGACTCACGCCCACCAGCAATTAGTACCACACACCACAGAGCTGGGCGTGGTGGCTCACGCCTGTAATCCCAGCACTCAGGAGACAGAGGCAGGAGGATTGCTGAGTTTGAGGCTTGTCTGGGCTACATAGTGAGCTCAGGGCCAGCCTGAACTGCAAAAGTGACACCCTATTTCAAAAAAAAGAAAAAAAAAGCCAGGTGCCAGTAGGACCAGTCATGACATGGATACCTGCCGTGCCAGGGCTATTTTCTTTTGGACTCTTTGTACTTTATTAATAAAAGAAAATCTTTGTTAAGTTGCATTGAGGAAGTGGGCATGGTTTTGCATGTCTGTAATATCACTTTTTCGGGAGGCTGAGGCAAGACGACCACAAGTTCAAGCCTAACTTCAGCAACTTGATGATACTGAGACAGTATCTTAAAATTGAAAATAATAACAACAATAATAATAATTGCATAAGAAGAGATGGGGATATAGCTCAGGGCAAAGCCCCTGTGTTCAAATCTCCAATGCAAAAAAAAAAAAAAAAGATGCATGGAGAATTTGCTATGTGAGGCACTGTGCTAAGCACCTGATAGGCTTTCATACTACTAGATAAAGAAGCCCTGTCAAGAGCAAGGGATCTTTTTTATCCTGTTCAACTTCACAGTGGACTTGGAACATGACCGAACATTCTCGAAGAGCTGCAGTGGGTGGATGGACTCAGCTCCACTCCACACCAACTGGCTGTGTAACCCAGGCAAGGTTTTCCCTACTCTTAGCGTTCAGTGTCCTCTGTGAGATGAAACACAGCTATGTTAGAGCCTTCACGGGGGTTTGGGAAAAGAAAAAAAGGGACCACCTGGAAAGCACCTAGCCCTGAACCTGGCTGGAGTCAACACTTAATTGTTGGTTATTAATCTTCTTCCCAATCCCCAGTTTACTGACAGCTGATGTAGCCCTCCTGAGGCAAGTCAGAGACTCAGAGGAAAACTGTTTCATTTGTCTTCTACCATTTGGCAAGTTCATCTTGTCCCGAACCATCAGTTAAACGTTGGACCTGATGATTTCTTTGTACCTCAAGCTCTACAGTACACATTTTTCAATGTTCTGTGTACCTAATCCTCTTCCAGCAAACTTTCCCAGAGCTCTCGAACCCACAGATAGCCCCCTAAGCAGATGCCTACCTGCCCATAATCTCTGTCGCTCACTATTACCATTCCAGCCCAGGGAGAAGCACAGCTCAGTTTCTTCAGCAAGGTCCGTGGATGGTGGCGGGACAGAAGAGGAGGCCTGGTCGGGGAATGCAGTGTCAGGAAATTTCTGCCAATGCTGGGGTCCTGCCCACAAATGCAGGCTCACCCCAACAGCAGCGTTGCTCTCCATATTTTCTCTCCCATCTTCCTCCTGAAGTTCACGTGGAGATTGAATTCCTGCGCCGGAGACCATTTTCTTGAGAATTTTATTGTTCTGATAAAAACCTGCTAGGATTCATCTTTCACTGTCTCCTGCTTCCATATCACTACATTTGAAGGTATTTGGGGTTTGGGACTTTAAAAAAATTCATCAAGTATTTAAATCAATCTTCCTCCTCTTTATTGATAGCAACTCAAGCCTGCTGATTAACTTTTCAATCAAAGCCGCCTGCAGCACACAGGCAGGTGGAGGCAGCAGTGATGCCAGCTTCAGCAGCAGGGAAGGAGGCACTTAGCTGGATCTTCAGCCCCTCATTGCCCTCTTTAAGAGGGGGCAAGGCTAGACTAGCTTCCATGCCCCTGCTCCTGGGGAAAGGGTACAGGAAGCTTCTCATGTGCATGGGTACTTGCGGAAATTTCTGGAACACCCTCACTTATGCACCGAGCTGCGCACTTAAAAGTGGATAAGAGGTACAAAGCATAATATTATTTTCCTGTCTTTTTTTTCCCTATTCTTAACGATTGGGACATTTTACTAATATGCTCTTTGACAGAATCCCAGCCCCTCAATTGGCAGATAGACCTATGTAGTCTTTTTTGTGTCAGATATCAGTCACAGTACTTACCCAAAAAGGTGAAGGGAGAGTAGATGGTAATGATTATAGTTATAATAATCATAAGCTAATGTATAGCCCGCATTTGTTGAGGGCCCTGTGCCGAATCTGTCATTTAATGATTTCCTCACCTCTATAGGACTCAACATAGCTGTGAGTTCTAGTTCTCCACATTTTGCATTGAAACAACTTGAGCCTAGAGTTGAGTAGCTTCTCCCAGGTCACACAGCCAGTAAACAGAAGAGTTAAGGAATTAACCCAGACACCAAGGCCCAGGAGCCTGCTCTCTGAAACACTGGTTTGCGGGACTCCCTGACTTCTCTTCTGTTTTCTCTGAAAATTTCCTGAGGCCAAGGGTTTGGTCTCCTTCCTTGAGTCCAACTACTTCCAATCACCAGGACAGAGCAGCAAATCCAGTGACCAGAGTCTCAGTTCCCATAGGACTCAAGCCATAGTAGCTGGAATGTTCCGCTATTATGTTGGTGGTTTGCTGTGACGAACTCACTGTTTTTCACACCTCACTCATAGCCTATTCTCTGCTTCATGGAAAAGCAGTGTCATAAACTTTAGACAACTTACAATGAGGCTAGAAGGTACAAGGTCATCTCGGTCACTGTCCCTAGGCAACTGCCCTGCACAGAACCTAACTTCTTTTGTTCCAGAACCCAGAATACAAAGACAATCTGATTTATTTTAGGGGATAGGAGAAAGAGAAATCGTACCATCCTGGCAATTAAACTACAGAAAGTAAGGCCAGGGATGGGGACAATCCCTTCTAGAGAGCCCACCCCTCTTGATTGACAGTCTCATTAAGGGATATTTTTTAACCTGTTTTGTTTGCCACCAGCATCAAAATGTCACCCTTTGCTGGGCGTGGTGGCTCACACCTGTAAGCCCAGTGCTCGGGAGGCAGAGACAGGAGGATTGCTGAGTTCGAGGCTTGCCTGGGCTACATAGTGAGTTCAGGGCCAGCCTGAACTACAAAGCAAGACCCTGTCTCAAAAAAAAAAAAAAAAAAAGTCTCCCTTTGCTGGTCATGCTAGCACTTATCTGTAATCTCAGCTACTCAGGAAGCTGAGGCAGGAAGATCAAAAGGTGGAAACCAGTCAGAGTAACTAAGCAAGACCTTGTTCCAAATTAAAATAAGCCAGGCTCAACACTCAAGCACTTTCCTAGCATATGTGAAGCCCAGGAGTAACAACAACAGAAAAGTCCTTTGATTGTGAACTTCTGGATGGTGAAACTGAGACATAAGTAGTTAAGCGAATGGAACAGCAACATTAGTTCCAGTTCCCATAGCCAAACACCTGGCTTCCTCTAGCCACAATCCTGCCATCCTTGGGAGAGCCTTAGTAATCACTAATTTTTCCCCAGAGTCAGCTTTCCCAAGGGCATCACAAGAGGGTCCATGCCGGGCTCCTCACCTGGGATCTGTGAGACCTTCCTCCAGCTTCCCTAGTACATGTCATGCCTTCCCATGGTGCTTCTGTGACAGTCACTATGTATATTGCACTCTGTTCACATCTAGCAGTGAGGGCTGGGTGAAGCCAGAACTTGCATGGATCTCCCTCAAAATAAGGAGCAAGTCCTTCCAGAAGGGCTGGTCTAAGGCAAGCCATGATGCACACAACCTGAAAGGCACCCAAGCAAATCTTGCCAAACTGCATCGCATTTTCCGTTCGCTTCCATGCCAAGAGCCTTTGTCCAGAGAGAACGAAGAGCTTCTGATGATGACAGCTGAGTTCCCCTAGACTCAGATTTCAAGCTTCACACTGATTTCTATTCTTGTTATTTAATTTCCTTCTCATCAGACAGAATTAAACACCAAATACCTTTCCCAGGTCTCCAAAGTCCACGCACCCAAATGCTTTGTTTCCAACTTACATAAAAGTTCAAATTTCCTCTTCCCTTGCTCAGGTTTCTGCCAAAACAGTCATCAGCGATGAAATTTTGAAAATAATTAGCATATCAGATATCTGTAATAAGCTAATCATGTATTTTTTTGGATTGTGTGTCTCTGGTTAGCTGTTATTAATCACAAATACTACTCATGTCATTAGTAATATTCCTGTTGGTGGATATTTTTATGCTTGAAGGATTCCAGCTAAAGTCCTTAACTGTGGAGGCTGGGCCCCTCCACACTTCCTCCCAGGTATGAGAGGCAAGATTTGATAGTGTCTTGTTGAACAGGGTAAACCTTTGGGGGAAACAACATTAAGGGAAGTAATTATCCATTCACACAGAGCTGCCTACAAATAAAGTGAGAAAATCACCTTCTCAGAACTCACATGAAAAACATAATGTAGTTAATATTCAATAAAGGGATTGGGCAACCCAGCCTCCTTTTACAGTGTGTGCCGATGTGTCCTTGATCAGGAGCTGTTTTGTTTATGATTAATGAATGACTCACCTTGAGCTGTGTTCCGTTCAATGCATACGTTATTATGAATTTGAAGCGGTCATTTGTTCCATGGATTTAAAATAAAAACTTCTTTGTACGTTCAGAAGGTTAAGAGTTTGATATTGGTGCAGAATTAGGGCAAAGAAAACTTGGAGGCCTGTGGTTTAAGTGGTAGCAGTGGTTCCTTTTTACATTTCAGAGTTTGGAAAGAAATTCTAAGGCTAAGCTTTGGTTTTCAAGTAGATCCTGAGCAGTATGGGTCAGGTTTACCTGTAGTAACAGAACTGCCATGTGGTGCCATGAATGCAAAAGCAGGACCCGCATGGGGAAGGGAAAGAGGAAGGAGGAGGACGAGGGAGAGAGAAGGGCTCTCCTTGCTGGTGGAAGGGTTTATAGAGAATTCAGATTCACGAAAATAAACCAAAGGTACACAGAATCTTGAGAGTCACGCGCTTAGGTAGGATCTACACCCTTTGCATGATATTTTCTTTTAACATCCCCTTTTTCTCTTTAAAACTATTCTATGTTCCTTTTGATTTAACCTTATTTCTACTTTAATGTGAGAATGAGAAATTTACAATACAGTTTACCATTAGATATAGGCCCAAATGTTTAAGTATAATTGGTTCTTTGTGAGATTCTCTTCTAATATTTCTTTTTAAAATTGTTCATCATTTTCATTATGGTTTATGTTTATTTCTATTCCAATGTCAGAATGAGCACTAAATGCAATCTATAATAGTTTACCAGGTTTTACAAAATCTATCATTGGTGCAGAAGATTATAACTAGGTTTAAAAATATAAGGGTTTCTTTTTTGCAAAATTTCTAATAAAGAAAATCCCCTGGTAAGGAAATATATTTGTACTTTTTATCTATTTATCTTGATATAGATATGTGTGACATGCATGTGTACACAGAAACATACATGAACACATGTATCAAAGGAAAACAGATAAAAATGATAGAAGGAGAAAGAACTGTATATATTGTTGATCATGAAGATGTAAATTTTGTTTTGGAAATCAGATACAGGGTCACTTCCCAGAAAAGGGAGTTTATTTGTTGGACACACTGCTCCAATGCAAGCAGGCAGCATTTTATTCTTTCCACCATTTCCAGCAGGGCACACACAGACATGTGGTCTGACCGCCTGTGGGCCCCATCATGGCTCGGTTAATGATTTTTCCACAGGGTATGTGTGTTCACTTGTGCATTCAAATGAGGGCTTGTTGCACAGAAATAAAAGCATATGCACGGACAGAGCTTGGCAATTGACTAAGGATCCCCCTTCATGGTAGACATAGCTCATTAGACACCCAGTTGACTTTTATTTTTAGTCAAGTTATTTCTTTATGTGTGAGAGAAACTCTGTGCTTTGATCACAGCCATTAAGGTGAGATTAACTAACCCAAACATTAACCTGGGTTCCATCACTCGTTGTATGACCATGATCAGACTATTTCCTTCCTCTGGGCTTCAGAGATGTTGTTATAAAATGAGCTTTGGACTGAACAAATTTTCAGATTCTTTAACACCAATATTTCATGATTTTTTTTTCTAGAAATAATGTCCCTCTGCTCAATGTACTAGATTCTGTTTGAGTACAAGAACATAAACAAGAGCTAAGAAATACCTCTGCTTCATTATATCACTTAGTGAAGTTAGAGATTGCTGTTCCCAAACTTAAACCCTGAAAATGGATGTTTGGTCCTTCTCCACAAGCTCAACGTGACTCAGATGCCCCCGAGCACCTGTGACGCACCCAAACTATGACACTTTCACTGAGTTTTGTCAGTAAGTATCATCACACCTAAACAACACACTGGGCACCTTGACTGCAACAAACAATGTACAATTGTTGAAACCAGAAGTAGATTTTCCTCTTACTTTCTGACCTTATCAGTGAAAATACCACACCTAGAATAGTACTAATGTTTGGGCAGACATTGAGCATGGTCTCCTTAAAAATATTTTCACACACACCATGGCAACTTCTAAAGCAAAAAGAACTTCCAAAAATGTAATGGATTTTCATCAGAAAGTTTCCTAAAATTTTCATAAAACATGTTTCAAAGACCCAGGACTCGAATGGTAATAGTATGCCTCTAAAAACATATCATGAAATTAGAATAATTTTTTTGTATTAATATCACTTCACACTCCAGAAAAGTTCCCATAAGTTGGAGAATTGGAGGAGTCAGAGGTGGCTTATGGCTCCATGTCACTATTTGTAACACTATTTGTAACCGGTATGTTTTGACCAGAAAGGTAGTTAAGCCAGACTGGAAACTTTCAAACCCTGAGCAGACAAAATAACCCTTTAGTCTCTGCAATAAGGATTCTGTGTGTCCTTTTCATCCTCATGGTCACAAGGTGGCTGCTATGTTTCTATAAACTATACACAGTAATGTTTTCTTATTACATAAAAAGGGAATCAAACAAGGGCTAGTTTGGCCATTCATCTGTATCTACTGCAGGAGCCTAGGGTTACACTATCAGGGAGTGATCTAGTCAATTCTCGCATGATGCCTGATATTCCTTTCTTTCATTATGGTCAGCAAGTTACCCCATGCTTATGGCCTGAGGACTTCAAACTGAAGACCCTGCATTTTCTCTTTAGATAATTTATCATATCTTTTATGAGGGTTCAGATGTCTGAGAAGAAAGTCAAGCATGGTTGCTCACCTTTATAATCTTAGCAAATCTGAGAGACTGAGGCAGGAGAATAGGAGAATAGCAAGTTCAAGCCCAACCTGGGTGACTCAGCAAGACTCCGTCTCAAGGTAAAAAAATGGATTAGGGATATAGCTCAGTGCAAATGTCCCGGATAGTCCCCCAGTAGTGAAAACAAAATAATACAAAAGAAACACCCCAGATATATGCAAAGAATATGAATATTTATGTCTTTCTTATAATACAGAGGCCCAATAAACCCCACTAGCTTTCTCTCAGATGCCTTCTCTATCTCCATCCCTCTCAATGCTGAGAACCCTTCTCTACATGATGTCATTTGATGTAGACATGTCTGTGGAAGAGGATCCACCGAGTGCCCCTCATATAGGCAGAATTTGCCTCATTCTTGCTAAAGATCCAAGAACTCCTTGACTGGAACTGAGTGATCTCAGAGGACACATTGTATTTTCCAGAGCAGATCTATTTCTCCCTTTGCTGATAACGCTTTGCTTTTCTTTGGTAAACTACATCCCCTTCTTCTTGGTCCACAAAGTTCAGTACAATCCACTCCATTTCCAAGAGCCAAAGGCGCCATGTAACCCAGGCAAGCCCACTCACTGTCCCCCTCTTCAGAGTGACAAGGTCAAACATGCAGTATGATTAAGATGAATGGAAGAGGGCCGGAGGGTTAGCTCAGTGGTTCTGGTGCCTGCCTTGCAAGCGCAAGGTCCTGAGTTCAATCCCCGGTAACCACATATAATGCTGGGTGTGGAGACTCACGCCCACCAGCAATCAATACCACTTACCACAGTGCCAGGCGTGGTGGCTCACGCCTGTAATCCCAGCACTTGGGAGGCAGAGACAGGAGGGTTGCTGAGTTCCAGGCTTGCCTGGGCTACATAGTGAGCTCAGGACCAGCCTGAACTACAAAGCGAGACCCTGTCTCAAAAAACAAACAAACAAACAAACAAAAAAGATGAATGGAAGAGTGTCTCCATGGACTTTGATTGGAACTGTGGCAAAGAAGTGCTCTTTCTGATGTCTGGGAGGTGCTGGACTAGGATCACGCCATTTGACTTGTCTCTCCCAGTCACCATTCCCAAGAGAGAGCCTGGAAGTAACAAGCTAAGAAAGCAGGTGGGAGAGAGAAAGAAAAGAGTCTAGCAGTGTCTCTTCATCCCACGATTCCAATCTTTCTCGCCTGTTCCTTTCAGTTACTTATGCCAGTAGATTTCTCTGCGAGTTCCTGCGTCTCTGTGTGTCTCTGTTTCTGTATGTGTCTGTCCTCCTACCTTCTGTCCCTCTCTCTCTCTCTCTCCCTTTCCACTTTCAGGTGAATCCCATTTACTCGAGGGAAACGGTCACTCACAGTTGGAAGGATCCAAAATGAATATGCAAATCTTACAGTCCCCTCTGACTTGTGTATGATTCTTTATGGTTTGCAGAGCCCTTGTATCTATTTCCCTCTCAGATAGTCATTGGTGCTCAATATAGGGCGCTGGTGTCACTTCAATATTCGGAGGCAAAGACGTGAGCTAAGGGGGACTCACATTTTCAGTCTGCGCACTTTTCGAGTGATTACTGAGTGCCGTCCACCTGTTAAGTGCTAAGAATGTAACGGACAAGCCTAAGGCCACGCCTGTCCTTAGAGGTTGCCTAACTTAGCTGAAAGCAGACAGTAGCTACCAGTTCAACGATTCACTGCGAGAGTCCATCTGCATACATGCAAGAAAAGGGCAGCTCAAAAAGTCAAAGGCCTGCTGGGGATTGAACTCAAGCGGTACCACGCCTATCTTCAAAGCACAAGGGCCCAAGTTTAATGCCCAGTACGGCCAAGAAAAAAAAAAGTGAAAGGCCTTTCCCTGAGGACTTCATAATTAAACTGAATTCAGAAGGAGGCCATGGGGAAAGGAAAGGAAAAAGAATTCCAGGGCAAGGGACGGACGCAAGTGCCTTGAGATAGGAAGTAGAGTATGTTAAAGGGTTTCCAAGATTCCCAACAGGGGTAGAGCTCAGAGAACAAGGACTGTGTGAAGGGGCTGGAACAGAGGTGAAAGAAAAATCCAGGATTTCATCTTCAGGTAGAGACACTGGAGTGTCTTTTAAGAAGAGGTCCTGACATGATTGTACTGCAGTTAGGAGGATAATGTGGAAACAGGGTTGGAGAAGGGAGAATAGATTAGGAAAGAAGTCACAAGTCCCCAGCATAGTTTATGGGGCCTATCAGTATTTCTGCCCACTGAGCTTGTTCCCTTAAGTCAAATAGTGGAGCCGAGAATGGCCAGATTCTGCTGAGAAGCTGTGAAATGACCCAAAATCAGATGCACTCTCAGCACCACACACTCTAGGCTATAAAAAGAAGCACGTTTTCACAGTAGAATTACTATTCTTCAATTGCTAGAACCCGAGAGTTGGCATTCTCTAACTTTTCTGATTCGCTACCACCCCCACACCCCTTTTTAAAATAGTTGCACAATTCTTTAATGAGATTGGGGCAAAAATCTACTTGCTATCTGTGTTACAAAGTTCAAAAACTCTATATTGTGTCATCACCTTTAAAAAATGTATGACAGAGAACATTTAAACAAGTTACAGAGACCTTTGAACTCCAGTTTATTGGATATTGTAGTTTATGTTTTTTTGTAATTTGTCCTGAACCATTTGTACTTTAGATTATTAATCTATAAGCAAACAGAACACTGGCTGGACAAGCTTTCGCCCCGAACTGATGATGCCGGGAACATGACTAAATCTATTATCATTTCTTTGAATTCTATCAATGTATTTATTTCACATCCTTTTTCTGGCTTCTTTCCTCCTTTATATTTCATGGAAAACTCTCCAGATAAGATCAGAACTGTTTTGTCATTCATCATGGGTCATCGAGCGTGGCTCAGGAGCAGAGTTCAAAAACATATTTTTGTTTCCTACTCAGAGGCAAATAAAAAATTGTTGGTCATGGCTTTCTGCCTGAATATTCACATATTTAAATAGGTTATGACATAAGACTGCCACTTTCATGGATTCACATTGTAAAGTAACAGACATACACGGGAGACTGTACCATGAACGAGCCATATGTAGATGACTTTTAAGCTTTGTTATTAGAAGGAAAAAGCTGAACATCAGTAGGGCAGGGGAGCGAGTTATCAAATGTGCTCATGCCAGGCTGTGAGAGAGTCCGTGATTCTCCTCCAGGGTTCTGTGAACCTGCCTCCATTTCCTCATTTGTCCCACTTTCCCAACAACAGTGTATATACCTCATTAAGCATTCATTATGTAGGGAACCAGCGGATATCCACTGAGCATCAGCTACGAGCCCAGCAACCTCACAGACACTCAGATGCTATTCTGCATCCTCATGGAGCTGACATCCTTGTGAGAGAAAAGACAGCAAGCAAATGAATCACTTGGGCAATGTCAGATGGTGGCACTTTCGTTGTTTTTAAAAATGAAAAAATGACTGGAAGAAAAATGCAAGGTACTTGAGATAGGCTTTCCATGGGCTTGAGTGGGTTTGCTCCCTACTAGATGGTGAACACTGGGATTCAGCCACTGATGAGAAGAAAGAGCCAGCTGTGGGAAAAGTCAGGTAAAGAGAAGGTCATGCAGAAGGAGCTGCCAAAACCCAGATGTGACTCAGGATGGCCACGGTGTGGTAGCGGCAAGCGTGAACAAGAAGGAGCCAGTGGAAAGGATGGTGGGCTGGCGGACAGCAGCTGGACTTCAGCCCAAGGACAGTGGGGAGTCGCTTGTGTGCTTCCCCCAGACTTAGAGTGACTTTAGTGACAACGCAGAGGTGGCCTCTCGGTACCTACACGTCAGCCTGTAGCTCTCACGGGGCAGGAATCAAGGGGACAGTGATTAGAGACCTATGCATAGGTCATGAGAGTATGTAGAGACCCCAAGCCCTTCATCCAAGATGGTGCTTGGATCCTGCTTGACTGTAGTAACCAGTACGTCCTCTGCTTCTGTTAATAAAAGCTGCCCAAGTGCAGAGGCCTCACTGAGAGGCTAGTTTATTTCTCTGGGTGGTCCAGAACGAGTATACCAATATAACACCTTGATGTGTCAGACACATTCTGCCTGTCTGTCTGTCTGTCTCTCTCTTTCTCTCTCAACCTCAGCATGCAGCTTCCTGCCCAGTGCCTAAGACAGCTTACTCCTCTCCTGCCACGTCTACAGCTTCGCTGGAGAAAGGAGATGGGGGTGCACAGCACATTGCTTCCCTTCCAGGGCTGCCATCGGCAAGGGGAGCAAGTCATTTCTACTCATTGCCCATTGATGGGACCTTCATTACATGGCCACAGTGAGCAGCAAACAGAGCTGGGAAATACAGCTTTTTAGCTGGACAGCTGTGTGCCAAGATGTGTTTGCTAATTATAAAAGAATGCCGGAAGGATACTTTTGGCTCCTAGCTTAGCTTTCAATCTAGTGGGCAAGTGGCTGGAAGTCACTACAGAAATCAGTATGAAAATTCATCAAAAAACTAAAAACAGCTGGGCGTGGTGGCTCACGCCTGTCATCCCAGCACTCGGGAGGCAGAGACAGGAGGATTGCTGAGGTCCAGGCTTGCCTGGGCACCATAGTGAGCTCAGGGCCAGCCTGAACTACAAAGCGAGACCCTATCTCAAAAAAAAAAAAAAAAACTGAAAACAGAAGTACCAAATGACCCACCTACACTACTCTTGGGCATATACCTTGAAAAGTGAACATCAGTGTACTACAGAGATTCCTACATAACTAGGTTGATTGCAACACAATTCACAATAGCCAAGATATGGGACCAACCCAAGTGCCCATCAGCAGATGAAATAACAAAGAAAATGTAACTTATACACAGAATGAAGTATTACTCAGTCATTAGGAATAACGGAATAGTATTATTTTCATCAACAGGGACAAAACTAGAGATCATCATATTAAGCGAAATAATCCAGATTCAAAAAAACATGTCACATGTTTTCTCTAATATATGTAATGTTAAGGAAGAAGATGGAGGAGGAACATAAATGTAAAATAGGAAAAAGACTATTATATAAGTGGATAAGAACAAGGGAAAGGAAAGTGAGACCAAAAGATGGATATAATCAAAATCTGTAATATATATGCATGAAAGAACCACAGCAAAACCACACATTTTTGGAAAAGCCTTTAGCCCATGAAGAATCAGCATTGTTAAGAGCAGTTCTATTCTCAGAGGTCTGACTTTTAATAAAATAACTAAAAGAAAAGTTTTAAAACATTGGCAAATTGAGACATCAACATTTATTTCAATATGTATTGACAATTCTTCCCTATACAATTTTCATCTCTATGACATACCCAAATACCAGATTGTTTTCTAATATGAAAATGCAAAAGCAAACAAGTCATTTTTATCTGCCTCCTTTAGGGCTGCTTTTTAAGTTGTTTTCCTAGAAACAGTGATAGATTTGTATCGTTTTATTCATATTTCTTCATGTTTCGTGCCATGTAATTTCAAGTGCCTTTTTTGTCACTTTGTATATTAAGAGAAATAATTATAATTCATTTACTTAAATGCATACTTTTTTTTTTTTTTTTTTAGACAGGGTCTCACTTTGTAGTTCAGGCTGGCCCTGAGCTCACTATGGTGCCCAGGCAAGCCGCCGCGAACTCAGCAATCCTCCTGTCTCTGCCTCCTGAGTGCTGGGATGACAGGCATGAGCCACCACGCCTGGCATTGTGGTATGCGGTGTTGATTGTTGGTGGGCGTGTCTCCACACCCAGCATTATATGTGGTAACTGGGGATCGAACTCAGGATCTTGCGCTTGCAAGGCAGGCGCCGGAACCACTGAGCTAACCCTCCGGCCCTTAAATGCATACTTTTAACATTGTTAGCATCATTATAACTATGTTCATAGAAATTTAACCCACGATCCACTTTTTCTGTGAATTAGTATGTGTACAAACATCTCTTCCCTAGTTCTGAAGCCTTACTATGTATGCTTAGTGGACTGAAAGTTGAGAGTTATTTTCTGCGTGTCTTTCAAGGAGGAAATAAGATTGTACCTAAAAAGTGCCGGCAGAAGCAGAGTTTTAGCAAATGATCTATAGGTTCGATCATTGCAGATGATTGGACATGATACTGTGTAATGGAAAAAGAACTGGAGTTGAAGTCGGGTGAGCAATACCCTGGTTGCGCCCACAACTTTCTCTAGGATCTTAAATCACTCGTTCCCTGATATTCAGGCTCCCCATCTACAGAATGAGGGACGGACCCTCTCTGCACTAGCCAACATCTGGAATAGCACTGCCACTCCAACACCACCTGCAAACAATACTAATCAATCACAGTATTTCTGTCTTTTCTGTAAACTAAGACCTAGTCTATGCAGGCTAGTTGATGTCCACACTCACCTAGGGAGAGGGGGAATGGGATACTAGTGCCCACTATTATTGTCCCCAAACCGTGGGCACAAATCCTTCCTTAAATCCCTTTAAGCTGCTCACCTGAGCCATTGCCAGATCCTGAAGATCACCCCAGCTCCTTACCCACTAGGAGTCCTATCGAGTATCCTAGCTAAACTCTCTGAATACTCTCTATTTGCAAGACCAAGGCCAAACACAGACTGGAGTTCCTACTTCTGCCTGCCCAATATCTACCTCTTGCATTCCTTTTCCTATGGCTACAATGTATGTATCAGTCCAGAATTCACATGTTGGAACTTAAACCCCAAGCTGAGGAGCTCCAGAAGTGGAGCCCTTTGGAAATGCTTAAATCATGAAGACTCCAGTGTCCTGAATGGGATTAATACCTTTATAAAACGGGCCTCCTTGGGCTGCCCAAGGAAGAACACAACATTCTTCCCTTCCAGAGGACAAAGAAACATGGCACCTTCTTGGAATCAGTCCAGCTTTTACCAGACACTGAATCTTATAGTCCCTCTATCTTGCCTTTCCCAGCCTCCAAAACTTCACGAAATAAATTTTTGTGATGTATAAGTTAGTCAAGTTACCATACTTAGTTGAAGCAGCAGGAACAAGCTAAGACATCTATTTCTGTTCTGTCTCCCTGTATGAGTGGTACTGAGAATGCCTCTCCCAAGAAGCCCAGACATACTCCTAGGCTTTGTGTACCACACAGGAATCCATCCACTTAAAAGAGATGGAGACTATATATATATATATATTTTTTTTCAAGACAGCATCTGGCTATGTAGTTCTGGCTGGTTTTGAACTCACTATGTAGCTCAGTCCCCTGAGTCCCCTGTATGCAGGCATACAGTGCCACACCTGGCACTGTACGGAGATGGAGACTTCTTACAGGAGAGAAATGACTAGGCTTTTACAGCTGTGCTTGCAGAGGCTGTGGTGAGGATAGTGCCTCTGCACAAGAGAAAGTCCTGAGGATCTCCTTCAAGTGCAGGACTGAAAACAGTGCATTTCTAATGCAGGGCACCACACAACCTGGGCGTGACAGAGTCCTTGCCTTGCATGTGTGACACCTTGGTTTCAATCCTCACGCTCAAAACCAAGGAACTATTTTGAGTAGAAAGTATGTGAGTTTCTAAAATCCTTTATTTGACTAAAAACAGAGCCTCCCACCCCGCAAAACACCTTCATTGTCACAATCCCCTCTCCAAGAGCAATGCTAACCTTTGTTTCTCAGAAAGGACTAGTCAGGACCACAGGCAAACAGACTATGTCACAAGTCTATCATAGCTGTCATCGGTTCTCATAAGTGCCTGTTTATCTTTCCAAAAAGTCACTTGCCTTTTGCTCTTTTTCCCGGTCTCCCTTTTCCTGTAGCCCTAAATTCTAACCACTCTTTTCAGTAACTCATCACTGAGTTATCCCACATACATTTCTGCACATGTTAATGAAATGTATATGCTTTTCTCTTGAAAATCTATTTGTCAACAGTGAAACTGACAGGTCCCGAGACTCTGAGCCTGAAAGGATAGAGGAAAACTTTGTCCTTGTCTACACTAACAAGCTCCCAGCTGACGCCAACCCTTCTCATCCAAGCATACCAGGTTGCTAAGACAGGTGCCCTTAGGAAGGTCAAGGTAGAGTGGTATTGAGAATGCCGCCTTTACAGTGCATTTGTGAGGACAAGGAGGTATTTGTCTAATCCGTTCCTGTCTGTGTCTATAGCCCCACATTTAACCACTTTCGCAGCTCAGAAAGACCAGAGCCAGAACTAAGCAACAAAGACCAATGAAAAGTACACTGAACAGAAAAGTCTAAGTCTTAAGCTAGATACCATAAAGAGCCAAGACAGGAGGTCAGAACTGAGAGATCTGTCGTGGGAGAAGTTTGAAATTGCAGCTCATTGCTACAGAGGGAGACAGACTGGCAGAGGGCTTTGGAAACATATCAGATGCCAAAGTAAGGCTGTTTGTCCTAAAGTAGAAAGGCTTTGTGTGTGCATTGGGTGCCAGATTTAGCAAACAAAAATATGGGACATTGCCAGGCGTGGTGGCTCACACCTGTAATCCCAGCACTCGGGAGGCAGAGACAGGAGGATTGCTGAGTTCGAGGTTTGCCTGGGCTACATAGTGAGCTCAGGACCAGCCTGAACTACAAAGTGAGACCCTGTCTCAAAAAAAACAAAAACAAAAACAAAATGGGACACTCAGGTAAATTCAAATTTCTGATAAATAATAAATATTTTCAACATAAGTGTTTTTCACATAATTCATATATTTATATGAAAAACATAAAATAATTACTATTTTCATTGATGTTTACATTTAAGTGGGTATCTTTTTTTTCCTTAAGTTTTTATTTTGTTTATTTATTTTTTTTTGAGACAGGGTCTTGTTTTGTAGTTCAGGCTGTCTCTGAACTCCCTATGTAGCCCACGCAAACCTCGAACTCTCAACAATCCTCCTGCCTCTGTCTTCCGAGTGCTGGGATTACAGGCGTGAGCCAACACACCTGCTGGGTGTTTTTTTTAAATGTTAGAAACACTACCTGTGTAGGGTGTGGATATCTTCAACTCCTTGAAGGCTGGTAGGAAGCAGTACTCCTGGAAATCAGCTAGGAACCATCCTGTGTCCCACCTCCAGAGTCTTTGATATAATTGGTTTAGGGTTACTCTATCCCCAAAATGTTCAGAAACCCTACAGGTGATTTGAAGATACAGCCATCATTAACAACCACTGAATCAGACCCACTTCATCTAAAGGAACCAAGTGGTAGCATTTGAGCCAGTAGAGTTAGGAAAGTTTTGTAAAGTTTCAAACAAGCATGGCCAGGTGATCTCAAAAAGCAGTGAGCTTTTGAATGCTGGGTGTGGTGACTCACGCCTGTAATCTCGGCACTCAGGAGGCAGAGGCAGGAGGATTGCTGAGTTCGAGGCTTGCCTGAGCTACAAAGTGAGCTCAGGGCCAGCCTGAACTACAAAGCGAGACCCTGTCTCAAAAAAAAAAAAAAGCAGTGAGCTTCTTGTCATTTGAAGTGTATACCTATTGGCTTGATGATCAAAAGGCAATTTGCTTTCAGACAAACCACAAGATGAAAGGGACTAAAATGGGAGGGACTATGTTAGGAGAAAAGGAGGGCTAGGACCAGGATTTGGAAGGCAGAAAAAGTAGGAGCAAGAACTGCAGTAAACTGATTTATCAGATCAAAAGCAAAATGACAGAAAAATAGCTCCCTGAAAGTGAAATCCCAGGAGAACTAGAGTCTAGTGAACTGCCTTGTGCCACTGAATTTCCTGGCTCTGAGGACACACTGCTGTTGCTTTGATGCCCCCTCTGAGAGAAGCTGGTAATGGGCACACAGGATCTCCCTGGGCCATGTTGGCAATTTCTAGTGGATCTGTAACGATTTCAAAATAGCAAGCTCCCAATCAATGAGCTCAAGCAACTTCTCCCACCAGAATCCCACCATGGAAGGTGAGGGCAGGTGGTGCATCATGGGGAGCAACATCTTTGCCTCTTCCATTTCCTGGGTGGAGACGTCACTTCTCAAAGATGCTCTTGTCCTCCGGCGGTCGAGAGGCTCTCGGCGGCTCTGCCTTGGTGTGTGTTTACAAACAGAAAGCGGGGCCAGTTGGTCACACTGACAATAAAGCCGCCAGAGCTCTCGGAGGCCCTTGGAGTTCCTCGAAGGGGAGGACACGTCATCATTTTCCAGCATTAATTAGCAATACAATGAACTAGTAATAAAAATGAAAGCTGATACTGCAACAAGCCTAGATGCCAGCAGTGGCCTGCGGTGACTCTGTTTGTGGGTGTTGAGCGTGTATGTGTGTGTGTGTATTTTTAGATAACAACTTATTCTGCATGTGGTAATTAGGGCCCCAAGGGGGTTGCGAGTTGTGTTTTTTTTTTTTTTTAAACCCAGGGTTGGCAAATGGAAGAAGGAAGCAGCTAAAATTCCCACACATCTGGGGCAGACACCGCACTCCAATTTCCTGTCGGTGCCACTGGTTTCTTTCAGAATTACTTGCTAAGTAAATGATTGTTATAAGACGATGAAGATTCGGTCAATCAAATTAACCCCTTTTGTCCATTCCCTCCCTCCCCCAGGCCAGCGGTCCCCTTCATTTGCCTAAACTCAGGGGCTCAGGACAATTGAGCCAGCCTGAAGGCCCCAACCCTCCTCGCTGCTCGTGTAACCTGAGCAGGATTGAGGCCCCCAATTGTTTTGCTAATCAAGATTATTGGCCCATTGAGATGTGGAGGCTCAGCCGCCTGACAAAAATTGTCAGTTTCCCATGAAATAGTTCTGTCACTTTAGCCTGGGTGCTGGCAACTATTAACATATAAATGAAGTTTCTCCCCTCCTTTGCCCCCCCTCCCTCCCTCCCCTTCAGCCACCATCCAAATGGATGCAGAGAAAATATAAACACCCCCACCGCAGCTCTCAAGGCTTCTGTGAGCTTCAATCCTACCAGCTTCTTTCTCCTGGGGCGGGAGGTCTACGGGGGGGGGGGGGTCCTCGGGGAGAAGAGGGTACGGGGCCGCGAGGAGCTCATTTGCACAAAACTACTTTAAAGACTGAAGTTTCCAGGCCCTAGTCTCCCGCTGACAGCCACAGGCGACTGGCAGAGGCCAAGAGGGCTACAAATGGCCCTGGGACTGCCGGGGCAGACCTCCAAGGCGGCCCTCGGCACAACGTGACCAAGAGCAGCGAGGGGCTTGAAAGAGTCGTCTTGGCGCGGGGGGTCAAACGCCAGGATCTGCCACCAGTTTCGCCACCAGACAGCTGGGCAGAGGACAGCTACAACGAGGCCCTGGCTCCTTTAATGACACCCAGTTCTAGGCTGAGCGTAGGGCTGTGGGTGGGGTGAGCTGGCTTCTGCTTCCCTTTCCAGTGAAGGAAGCCTTTCCCACAGCAGGGCTGTAGGAGGCTGAGGCAGGAATATGGCCACTTCAAACTCAGCCCAGGAAACATAATGACTTGATAAGATGCTGTCCCAATAAATAGATAACTGGTTACAGATGTAGCCCTGTAGAAAGGCTCTGGGGCCAATTTCCAATACCAGAAAAAATAAAATCAAGAAAGGGAGAGAAATTACCATATCTGTGTGTGTCTCCTGGGATAGAGCCAGGGGTACAGAGAATACTATATATTTAATAGTTATTTATATATTTGTATATAATATTATACACATATATATTATCTCAAGCATGTTAGTAAAATAAACCCACAGTGGTGAAATGAAATGATTATTGATGCATATAGTTTCATATATCTGTATATAAAATCTCAAGCATTTTTGTATAGATAAGTTGTGTACATGTAAAATTCAAGCATGTCTGTGTGTGTCCGTGGACCTGCGTGTCAGCTGCAACGTTAGCCATCGGGGCTAACTTGGATTTCTGGAAGGAGGTTCTGCCATGAGCCTTGTGGAGTTCAAAGGGCCTCTAAGCTGACTCTGAAACCAGTTTTGGTGGGCTTTGAATGCACAGCTCATGGCAGAGGGACCTTCCACCTCAGCTCTTTTCTACCACCCAGGGAAGGGTTCTGCAGCTCCCTGGGCAGGGCTGTGAGCCTCCCTCCCTGTTCCAGATGGCAGCACCTCCCAGTGGCCTCTTCCTGCCACCCAGTGGGAAAGGACCCCAACCGGAAGCCTACCTGAAAGGAAAGGGAAGCTGATCAAGCTGTGTCTCTCAGGACCATCCTCATGTTCTTTCCAAGCACACATGCCAGTATTATAGGCAGAAAAGCTAGCTAGCTATGTGGTAGGCAGATAGATAGGACTGGCTCTCAGAGGCAGCCAATTTGGAGGTTAGCGTTGCCAGAGAAAAAAGCTATCCCACCCATGTAGGATAAATAGCTGTGATTGATATTCCAAGTAGATAGCGGCCAGATATATCTTTATATATATATTTTTTCATATATATATATATAAAGATATATATATATATATATTTATAAATATAAAGAGGGAGCCAACCTCCTGGGTTGGAGGGCTGAGACTCTAACCCACCTCTCCGGAAAAGCGTCTAAGTCAAAATTCCTGTTTGATTGTTATGTGACTTGACTTCTCATCGGATCCCCATTTAATCAATGTTTACCCAAGCAATTTTGTGATCTTACTGGTTAATCATGGTTTTGTCTGTTTTTTGTAGTTTCTCATTTTACCAATGTTACACTGTATTTGTAATGTTACTGGTTGATTGTAATTCTGTCCCACTTTGGACCCGCCTCACCCTGTAGCTTATTCCATAAATACCTCCTAAAGGAAGCCATTGTAGGTGACTCACTTTCTGGGTTGCCCCTTCTGCTTCTCTTAGGCAGAAACTTTCTTTTGCAATAAAATTTTCCTACTCAAACCTCCGTGGTTCCTAAAATTCATTCTTTGGTTTTTAGAGAACACAAACTTACATTTTAGGTGGGGAGCTAGGCCTCTGTCTCCTGTGTCACCAGGACCAAGGGTCTTCCTGGTCAGCAGGGGCTTGCCCCAGAAGTGTTTCCTTAAAGGCTGGTACCTTGCCATTAACCCAGCTCTGAGACTTGCTTTTGGAATCAGAAATCATGTATAGTTTATTTGACAGGCTGAAATTTTCATCTTAAAAAGTAGAATAATATACAGAAGGTTTCACTACTAAAATAGAAATTACATTTTTCAGAAAAAGTAGTTTAGTCATTAAATGGCTCTAGAATCAAACTGGCTAACTTTCTCGTGTTGAGACTTTGAACACTTATTTAACTTCTCTGTTTCTTAGTTTGTTTCTCTTAGCATAAGAAAATTAAGGTTACCTACTCACAGGTCACGAAGAATATACAAAAATTAGATGTACAAGTACTTAGGTAGTATCAAGTGTATTATAAATACAATATTTATGTTAAGTAACTCAGTAGGAAAAATTCAATAACGCTCCTTTTATTCGTGGTTTCATTTATGATCCTATAAATAGCAAAGCAGTTTCATTTCATGGTAGTAATTTAAGTTTTCATATAAAATAAATTTATTTAACTAAAATATGGAATCAGCTTTTAAAAAGATACTGGAAGTTATAGTATGAGGAAACATAGATATGATAAAACCTAACATTGATGGAGAAATGACTGAAGTTCGGAAAACACTGGCAAAGCTAACTTAATTTGGTGGGAATGCTTAGATGTCATCTATTCTTAGATGTCCCAAGACAACAAAATATGCAGAGGATTTGTTTAATTCTCTGTTCAGATTGTTCATATGTGTTGGAATTTTTATGAAAATTTGGGATTGATCTTTGTTTTTGGACTGAAATGTGTCTGCCCACAAAATCATTATACTGAACATACAACCTCCAGGTGACTGTCCTTGGGGATGAGGCCTTTGAGAAGCTAATGAAGGCTAAATGAGATCTCAAGATGAGGCCCTAACCCAGTAGAACTAGTACCCTTAGAAGAAGAGTGAGAGGGACATGAGGACTATATACACATAAGGGTAAGGCCATATTTGGTAGCGATATACAAACTAAGGAGCATGTTGAGATTTACATCAATAATTACCCCCAAACTCTCTTGTACTCAGAGGTGGGGTTTTGGAGGGTGTTTGTCTCATGGAAGCCCTATCTTCACTGGTGAATTCATCCACTAGTAATTGAGTAATTGAGTGTGCTGTTGAGAGGTGGAGTTTAGCTAAACAGAAAATCTGATCAGGAAGGGCGTATCTTCCTCCTAGGCTACTCAATTTTCTCTCTGCTTCCTGGCTGCCATGATGTAAGCAGCTTTCCCCTCTAGCAGGCCTTTCCATCATGCTGTTTCTGCCTTGGAACCACCAACCACAGACTGAAACTTATGAACTGTGAGCCAAATAAACCTGTCCACCTTTAAGCTGTGGATGCCAAGTATTGCGTCCCAATGACAAGAGAGTGACTAAGACACAGAGACAGATACCAGGAAAAACCAACTCTGCAGATATTTTGATCTAGCCAGGACTGTACAGAAACAAAATTTTTCTTGGGTAAAGCCCTAGGCTGTGATACTTTGTTATGGTAAGTCCTAGTAGACTACTGCTAGTAAGTAAGATGGGAAAAAGGGCTGAGGATTTAGCTTAGCAGTGCTGCTGCCTGCTTTGTGTGTGCAAGGTCATGAGTTCAATCCCCAGTACAGAGATGGGAAGAGATTTCACCAAAAGAAATTTTTCTATAGTTAGAGGTATTTTGAACTCAAAATTTTTAAAAATAGAAATAAGTATATCATAGAGATAACTACACAATTGCCAACCCCTCGAAGGGAACTAAATGTTTATTTCTCTCTCATTTCATATACAGAAGCCTAATCTCAAAGTGATGATATCGGGGGATGACTTCCAGAAGTGATTAGCTCGTGAAGATGGTGTCCTCATGAATGGAATTAATGGCCTTATAAGAAGAGGTCAGAGCTAGGTGTGGTAGACTTTGTCTGTGATCCCTCTACTCTAACAGGTTAAGATAGGAAGATTGCAAATTCAAGCCCAGCCTGGGCAACTTAACAATACCTGGTCTCAAAATAATAAATGAAAAATGTCTGGAGAGGTGGCTCGATATGAAGACTTTGGGTTCAACCCTTAGGACCAAAAAAAAAAAAAGAAAGAAAACAGAAGGAGAAAAGGAGGAAGAAAAGGAGGAGAAAGGAGAAGAGGAAGAAGAGGACTAGAAGGAGAAGAGGAAGAGAAAGACAGGAGGAGGAGGAAGAGGATCAGAAAACTAGTTTAGTCTCTCAAAATGAAAAGTCATCAGTATGCAGTCTGGAAAAGGGTTCTCACCAGAACCCAGTAATGCTAACATTTTGATCTCAGTTGAATTGCTATTTCTCAGACCTTCTGTCTGTTATATTTTGCTATGGTAGCATGTATGACTCAAGACACCTCTTCTTAACAACATAGCTAACAGTGCCTACAGTGTATCAAGCACACCCCAGACTGGACATAGTTGGTGGCACACTAGCCATGTGAATGGTATCACTTGCTGCCATATCTTGGGGGAACAAATTTTAGCCAAGTGAGAAAACAACAGGTCAGCACTAGAAGAAAAACAGGCAGACATTGTATTCTGAACTCAGCTCTTTTTGGCCTTAGAACAAGAACTTTAACCCCCTTGGCCTCCTTGCTAGTAACACTTTCTAAATACAGTGGTCTTGAGAAAGGACACTTAGAAAGGGCCAGGAAGCAGTCTGCCTTGCAAAAAAGGACCCTGGGACCTGTTGGAGGGCTCTGCTCACCAGGAAGACCCCCTCAGCTCTCCTGCAAGCCACACATTTCCCAAAATGAGTATGGGGCTCCTCTGGAAACAGCCTATGTTGGCAGAGAGGAACTAATTAGCATGTCAAAGTGTTCATTTTCATTTTCATCTTTGGCAGGATGAGATGCCCCAGGAGGAAGAAATGGACCCTTCCTTTCTTTTAGTCTCAGCCTGGAGGGGTCTTCATAGAGATAGGTGCACCAGCCTGTCCTGCAGTTGCTCCCAGACAAGGCCAGTGCTGCAGGGCACCCGCCCCGGCCTGGCCCACCCCAAGGACCCTCTCACGAGGGATGTGTCATCAAGGTCATGACTCAGCCCTTTCCAAGAGGCCCAGGGAGTCAACGCTGGGCCTTCCCTTACAGGAATCAATGAGTGCATATTGCTGGTAATTGCTACACAAGCAGATTACATTAAAATGATAAATCCTTTCAGTGGGGTTTAAGAAGAGGACCAAGACACCCAGGCAGTAAAGAAAGGAGGAGACTGGGTTAATAGCAAATTCTGGAGCTGTGGATGTTGAGTATAGTGGCCTCTAGCTCCTGGAAACACGGAAGAATTCTACAGGTGAGATATTTGCCTGGCTTCAAAGACAGGAAGGAGCACAGAAGGCAAAATATCCTATTTTTCACATTGATCACACATTGAAATGACAATATTTTGGATTTACTGGCTTAAATACATGGTCTGTCCTGTTTCTCTGAATCTTGCTCCGTGTTCATCACTGTGCTTTTTCCTCTTCCTTGTATCGTCACCCTGTGAATTTCTGCACAAAGCTTTCTGCCTGCCCACCTGGAAGGTCCCTGAAGTCAGAGGCTCCATTTACTGAGTTGGTTGGCTGCTTGATGTCTGGTATCCAGTGCCAGCCAAAAGGCTACCACGCAAGAAGTGGTTTTAGGTGGCAACAGGGAGGGAAGGGAGCTTGGGTAGGTGTCCCTGCTCGGGGTATCCCAACCCCCCAGGTGGAACTGACCACTTTCTTGCTTGTATCTGAGGCCACTTAAACAGAAACCCTTCACTGACCCAAGAGCACGTTAAGGTACTTACTTGGCCGTCTCTTGCCACAGATACTCAGCACATAGTAGACCCAGAGGAGACATCAGTAAGTGCTCTGGGTCCAAAACAGCAGGCAACAGATAAAACCAGATTCATGGCTTAATACAGAAAAGAAAGCATCAGAGTATCCCACAGCTTTTTATCCTTTTATTTGGAATCTGTAAAGAACTCACAGACCAACATGGTATTTTATTATTTATTTCATATATAGGCATAGCACAGATAACGTGGTTAGATAATTCAATTTATTTGGCCTCATATAATTTAATTTTTTAGACTCGTATCAAGTTGCGTATTTTTGGATACCTCATAAACCCTTAAACACAACTCATTCAAAACTAAACTCGAGGACAGACAAAGTGATATATGCTTGTAATACCAGGGGCTGTGAGGCTAAAACAAGAGGACTGGAAATTTGAGGCCAGCTGAGGCAACTTACCAAGACCGTCTTAAAATCCGAAAAGAAACGAAGTAAACTCCTTACCTCCCAACTGTCAACCTGCGTCTTCCCACCGCTCCACTGTCCACCTAGTTACACCAGCCACAAGCTTTGCCACTGTCCTTGATTGCGTCTCTAGACTTTTGCCTTGGGAATGTCTCTCAAATCCATCACTTCTCTTGCTGTGCTCTAAACTGTCATTACCTCCCTCCTACTACACAGAGGCTCCTATGTCAACCTCTTTGAGTCTCGCCCATGCAGTCGCTAAGCTACTGCAGAATGGTCTTTCCCCCTCCAGCCATGTGGAGATATAAATGGCACATGTTACACTGCAAGTATTCAAAGTATAAGTCTGGTAAGTTGTAACATATGTACACATCCTCGAAACCACCAGTCAAGATAATCACCACCAAAATCTCAGCTCTTTTACGATCACTTCATTCTCTCCCATTCCTTAGATCCCAGAGAGACACATTCTGCATTCTGTCGCCATAGACAACTCTGCATTTCCTGGAATTTTATATAAGTGAGTCACACATGATGCATTCCTTTGTGTCTGACTTGCTTCATTCAGTATAAGTGAGGCATAGGTATTTTAAGAGTCTATGCTCCCATGTGTATCAATAGCTTTATTCTTACTGTTCTGCATTCCACTGTATGAATTTAAAGTTGATTTGCCCATTCACCTGTTGGTCACATTTGGCTGGTCTCCAGTTATTTTTTTTTAACCCAGTATAAATAGGGTTGTGATGAAAATTCATGAACAAGGAGTTGTATAAACATATGGAGTTGATTCTTGTGAGTGACCGCCTTAGAAGGGGGATTGCTGAATCAAGTAATGCTTTTAAGTTTTTAAAATTTTTAAGAAATTGTTAAACTCTTTTCCGAAGTGGTTGTACTGTTTCACTTAACCATGACAGAATCTGAAGGTTACCGCTCCTGGTTTTCTAGTCTCCTGCCTGCTGCTCCAGGCCCATCTTGGGAGGTATCGTCTGGCCTGCTGTCACCTCTGGCTGAGCACATAGCCCTGGGGACCACACCAGAGCTCAATATCAAGCTGTGCAGCAGTGATGAGCTACCTGACATCCCATGGCATTGTGCTCAGAGCAGTCAGGTAAATAAAAGACGGACCCTTCACCTGTGGGGACATTCGAGTCCCACAAGACGGGAGACACATACACAGAGATAACTAATCCTGTCCAAGGGTGTGAGTGACAAAGACACCACAACCAGAAAGAGTCCAGAAACCGTGGGCTCCAGGAGAAGGTAAAGTTAATGGGGCATCGAAAATATCTGTTTTTTCAAACAAAACACTATCTTTTCTTCTGTGAGTCTTTTGGAGCTTGCTTGTTCTAGAACAGTGTGGTGATTAAAAACACACATTCTTGCCTCATGTTTCTTGGATTTGAATCTGAGCTTCACCAGGGGCTAGTTATGTGACGCTGCACACATCCCTTCACCCCTCTATTCTTTGGTGCTTTCCCCTCCAAAATGGGATGATAACATATGCCACATAGGAACTTTTCAAAACTTTGATTCTTGGGCCGGAGATTTAGCTCAGTGGTTCCGGTGCCTGCCTCACAAGCGCAGGGTCCTGAGTTTGATCCTGGTGACCACATACAATGCTGGGCGTGGTGACTCATGCCCACCAGCAATCAATACCACATACCACAGTCCTGGGCGTGGTGGCTCACGCCTGTCATCCCAGCACTCGGGAGGCAGAGACAGGAGGATTGCTGAGTTCGAGGCTTGCTGGGCTCCAAAGTGAGCCCAGGGCCAGCCTGAACTACAAAGCGAGACCCTGTCTCAAAAAAAAAAAAAAAAACTTTGATTCATATTACTCCATGTTTTCAGTACATAATTATTACATTCATCATGGGGAGATGGCACATGGACACAACACACTTTCACTTTATCAAGAGGATAAATACAATAATGCATAAGTACAATGTGTTCAAAACAGGATCTGGTGCAAAATCAGCTACAATAAGCATTAGGATAGCAATTACTACAATACTCCTTTCTCCACAGTTCCCTCATACTAGGGCTGCTCAGCAGTCTGCCCGGCTCCCTTTCATCTTGTAAACATTAATAGCTTCCTTAGTGAGAATATTTCTTGGCAACTCCACTTTTTTTTGTTGTTGTTTTTTTAAACTCTCTTCGCATTCTACAGGATCTGCTATTATGGATCTTTCCTTTACATCATCCCTGATTAATCATTCCTATTGCCAGTCTCTTATGACAAGTGTCACACACATCATTCACATTTTCTGGAGTAATAAAGGGCATTCCCTCCCTTTGTGACTGAACAGCTAGTATTTGACACTGGCCTCACATAGATTTATTCCATTAACTCAACCTCAGCTCTAGGAACATCATCTCTCCTGTCTCCCTACTCTTCCTTCTATAATGTTCATCCTAAGAGTACATTTAATGCGGTAAGAAAGACTTTATTCAAGGTGATAGCCATAAGGTTATTGAAATAGTGGGGAGCAGTCAGGCTCAAGTCAAACTACAAGTGGAGATTTGTAGCCAAGGAGCATGGGGAGGGGGTCAGTGGATGAGAAATTTCTAAGAGGAGAGGAGATGCAAAGGGTAAAGGATTCTTGCTGTACAGATATATCAAGATACTTGCTAAAGGCAGATCAAGGATTTTCATAGAAGATGACAGGAGGACCTCAATCAGTTCTCAATGTGTTAGAGTACTGCAAGTAAGGATATGACTTGGTGAGATTCTTATCAAAGCTTGGCTGAGCCAGCCAAAGTCAGGATGGGAGCCAAGGTCAAGGGCTACTTGGAAAGAGGACTCAGAGAAACCTTGCTGAAGCTTGGTCAAGGACAGTCTGTGTAGCTAATTCTTGTGGTTTAAAGTGACTGGCTGTAGCTGCTTGGTTTGTGTCCCTGGTTGAAATTCAGCAGAAAAAGCAAAGGTAATTTGGGAAGATGTCTGAAGAACCACTGATGGAAGCAGCTTCACTCTGT
>PVIC010013822.1:0-37519 GCA_004025085.1 Thryonomys swinderianus | reverse complement strand
GGCTTGCTTGCCTGTCTACTCTGTGAAGCCTGTTTCTGCCACTAGCCCCAGCCCCAGCCTCCCCTAGAGGGGCTTTTTCTCTGGATGGGGCTTATCCTGTGAGCCTGAGGAGGCAGACGCAGACATAGGCACAGCAGTGTCACCAGCTGAATCTTGTGGAGGAGGCGCTCTCTGTGGGAGCCACGTGGAAAGACTGAGTGCGGCGGAGCAGGGCTGGAAACGTGAGCAGGTCAAGGCCCTTCCTACAGCTCCTTCCTTCCTTCCTTCCTTCCTTCCTTCCTTCCTTCCTTCCTTCCTTCCTTCCTTCCTTCCTTCCTTCCTTCCTTCCTTCCTTCCTTCCTTCCTTCTTCTTTCCTGTCTCCCTCCCTTCCTTCTTTTCCTGTGATGATTGATTTTGTCAACTTGAGCAAGAGAAACTCAACTAAACTGACTCAGCTATTTTTCACTCTAGGGCAGCTCGAGGGGGAAATGAAGAAGGAAGATCTGCTTTTGTTTTTTCAGAGGAGCTCTGGCTTTTGCCTTAACCTTGGATGCTATCTTCTAGGTTCCAATGGAGACTCCAGCTTCCAGCACAAACTTTCAACCTTCTGTAGCAAACTCATCTGCCTCCTGATACAGACTTGCACAGGACACTACAGTGAACATGACTTTCAACTGAATCCTTTGGTCTTGAGTGTGCAGACAGACCCTCTGCAACCTTCCACATCTGACTCTGTGGGCAGTTGTTGTAAGTCAGTCTTGCAAATTCTTATATATTTGATTATCTTGTGTTATATTTGTTTCTCTAATAAATTGTGTATCTAGTGATACAGATTTTGGGACTGGTTTTAGTATCAGAGAAGTGGATTTATTGCTCTGACTAAACCTGACCAGGTAGCTTAGAGGCTTAAGGAACTGGCTTGCAGGGGGAGTTTGGAAAGTTTTGAAGATATCAGCGGAAACAGTAGAGCTGGGTCACCTGAGGCTGTAGCTGATGGGAGATTCTGGTCAGAGATCAGAAGATCACAGTGCTGATAGAAATGCTGTCAGTAAGGAGCAGGCTCAGGAGGTTTCTGCTGGGAAGAAGGACTACATTGGCTAAAGGACTCCAGACAATGTGTGTTATGCCTTGGCAGGAGGTTTGTCTGCACTTTGTTCATGTCTCAAAACTTCACCTGAGACTAAGATTAAGGGCTATGGACTAACTAATTTGGCAGAAGAAAAGTTTTTCTTTTTTGATGGTACTGGGGATCGATGGCAGAAGAAATTTTAAGGCAGTCTAATGTTGAGGTAGTGGTGTGGCTACTGTTGGGAGCTTTTAGCAACATTTATGTTGAAAATCAAGAGCAAAGAGCCAAGCACAATGATCTAGAACATTTTGAGTTTGAAAAGAAAGGAAGTTGCAACAAAGTTGTGGCCTACAAAGATAGAACAGAGGAAGAATTTGTCCCTGAAAAGACTAGCAAGAAAAAGCCAAGTATTTCAGGAGAAGACAATAGAAAATGTGGCTTGAGAACAATAAAAGAACCAGCAGGACTTCAGTCTTTAAAACATCAGAGTTGCAAATGTAAAGGTTTGCTTTGGGAAAAGAGCCACAGAGCATCATGTCCAAGAGTGGCAGTGGCCTAGGGAAGTTGTTCCTCTGCCAGACATTAGCATCATCCATGTGGTGCTGGTTTTAGGTGCACGCAGAACACAAGAGTTGTGGGATCAAGAAGGCTTCCACCCAGATTGCAGAAGGCTTGGGAGGTCAGGAAGTGTGTTCCTTAGGGGACATGTATGAAGCTGTGAGTACAAAGCTGAAGGGGCAGTGGAAACCCTAGAAATTTGGAGAAGCCAGGAAAGTTACAAAAAGGGAGTAAAGCTGGCCCAAGAGAGAAATCACAGGAGCTATAATCACTGGCCCTGCCATAGGAGCAGAGCCACCCATGCCCTTTGGAGTTCACAACTTCCCACAGATTTCAGAAGATGCTGGATTTAATGTTTTCCCTGATGGATTTGGCTCTTGCTTTGTTCCCATTCCTTGCCATCCCCTCGTTTGTAACTTTTGGAATGGAAATGTCTATCTTGTGCCATTGAATGTTGGACGTGTTTAACTTTCTTTTCATTTGTACAGGGGCTCAAAGCTAAGAGTTTGCCTTAAATCTCAGAGGAGATTTTGGACTTGGACTGTTAAGCAATGTTAAAACTATTAGGACTTTGGCAACTCGTAGAGATGTACTAACTTAGACAGCATATTCTGTCCTGGCTGTTGTCTTCCAGCATTTTCCTCTCAGCTTGTGGATGTCTTTGGATTTTTCTTCTCTGTAGGCAAAATGCCTCTTCCAGACCAGAACAGAAGCACACAAGCAGCCAATGAAGGCTTTTTCTTTTCTCTGACTTTCCAGGTGGCAGATGTTTGCTTTATGCAGCACATATCACAGGCACTAGAGAGCAGAGCATGATACCCTAAGCCACTGGGTGTGATGGGCTGGCCTGGTCAGGCCCTCCAGAAGCCACAGAACACTTTTTTGGGTGGTGGTAACATTTTTGTCATGTCTTTGTGAACCCTCTCTGTAATGAGCTGCTTTGGTCTTCAGTAAAGTTGGTTAGACATTCAGTTTATCTAGAGTTGGTCTAGCTATGAAATATTGTATAGTGACAGATAAATTTACCTATCATTTCTTCATTCTGCAAAAATTTAATAAGAAAAAGTGCTTTATTAGAGCATGAGAAATAGAAATAAAAAATAGATTATGGGGCTTACTTGGCGATCTGTCTACTGAGGAACCAAGAAAGTTTCTTTTAGATAGTCATGTGGGCTCTGAACTCTGCAAGATGAAGGAAGATAAGCCATACCAAAAACAGAGAGAGCTGTTTCTGTGGAGGAAACAATAAGTGGGGAACTCCTGAGCTGTGATTCATCTCAGTGTATGTGAGCAGCAGGAAGGCTCAAACAATCAAAGCGGGAGTAAGACGTGAGATCTAAGGAGTGAGCTGGTAAGAAAACAGATGTAGATAGGTTTTTGCTGTGCTTTGACTCTAAGATATCTCTGGTTACAGGCTGGATGAAGCAAGGTGGCTCTGAAGGATGCTATTGAAATATTGGAGTTTAGAGCAGATACTCTTTGGGATTCCGATGGTAGCAATGCAGATGGAATGAAATGGATGGGTCAGGATATATTTGCAGGTGACTGGTAAGAGTTTTTTACAAGTGAATGATCTGAATCTCTCCAGGGTTTGAAGATCAGTTAAATGAATGGTTTATCATTCCTTGAGATGGAGAAGATCATGGAGGTGAGGATAATGGAAGGGAAACCCAACTTTCAATTCTGTTATACCTGAAACATCTATTAGACCTACACGAGATTGGCGTCCACTAGAGTCCTGTGAGAGTCACATCAACATGGTACAGGAGAGAAGTTTGAGATGGAGAAAGCAATAATCCAGGGCAGAGTGGAATGTGGGGTAGGAGTGAGTAGTACATCAGCCAGTTTTCCCTTACTGTAACAAATGTCTCAGAGAATCAATTCATAGAAAGAAAGGTTTATTTTGACCCATGGTTTGGTAGTTTCAGCTCATGGTTGATTGGCCCTGTTCCTTTGGGTTTGTGCTCAGACTGCACAGCATGAAAGGTGTGTGTGTGGGACAGAGTGGGCCACCTCATGTCAGGAGCAAAGAGAGCAAAAGGACAAGGCTAGACTCCCAATGCTTATTTCAAGAACATGCTCCTGGGACCCAAAGATGTCCCGCTATGTCCCACTTATTAATAACTACAACTTTGTAGTAGTGCTATGACCTGGGACCACACCCTTAGCACAGGAGTCTTTGGAAGACACCCCGGATCCAAACTACAGCAGGTGGGAATGATGACTAGAGCTCAAAAGATAGAGTATGAGGACCTGTAGATGTAAATGAGTTCTAGAATGTGTGATAGCTTTTATGAAATAGGAAATTTTCAAAGGGAATGTGGTAGGGGAAAGAAACAAGGGGAAAGAATAAATATGATTTGAAAAGAAAAAGAAAGCACATGTATATAGGGGGTGGGAGGTTGTAAGGTGGGTAGAGATATGGGTAAAAATGAAAATTAACTCATATCATGTACTGGTACAGATGCCTCAGTGTTGAGTGTGATTGAATAAAGAATTCAATTAAAAAATAAAGAGAGAGATGAGAGTTATTTTAGGACACCAGCTTCAGAATGGTGTTGCACTGGACAGGGGGCCTGAAAGAAAGAAGGTGTTTCAGCCTGGGAGACTGGAAGTAGTCACTAAGATTGAAAAAAAATGAAGGAAGAGCGAGTTTAGGAGGAAAGATTGCAAATTTGGTCTGGACATGTAGAGCTAGAAGCACATCTCTTGGCTTTTTCACGGATTCTACATTACTGTATTACCAAGTCATAGGGGTGAAGTTTTATTTTTACCAAGTTAAACATCTCTCTTTCTCTTTCCTTGATGAAGTGGCATTTATTTCTTTTTCCGATTATAGAAACAACTTATTGAAATACATTAGAATGATAAATAGCAAAGGAAAATACAATAATTCAAATTCAGAATGCCTAAGATAATAAACAGTAACAGTTGATGTCTTATAAACCTGTACAATCCTGTTCTTCCTCTATATATTTTATAACCCTTTTATAGTGTTTTCATTTAAAAAATATTTTGGTGTTGAGGACCAAACCCAGGGCCTCATGGCTGCTAGGCAATCACAATACCACTGAGCTAAATCCCCATCGCCTGTAGTGTCTTCAAAATACAATACATGGCATGCATTTTTCATGTCATTAAATCTTCCTCCATGAAAAGCTATTTACTGGTGTCCTTGTTTTCTGCAAATGTAGGACACAGAAATCAGAGCTGGTTTCTAAGTCTAGGGGTGCTCGTGCTACTCCCAACCTCTTACATGATTTGGGAGTTGTGGGGATATTTTTTTGGGGGGTAGGATACTCAAGTTTCAGAGTCACAAGGCTGGAGTTACAATACTAGGAAGTTGGCAGGCAGACCTTCTGGATCCAGCCAAGGTCTGCAGGAGGGCAGCCTGTGACGCATGGTCCCTGCCGGAAGTGAGCTCACTCAGATGTAGGGCACTCTCCCTACGCATTTCTCCTGGTCTACTCGCTTTATTTCCTCATCACATGTTTGCAGCTTCAAACTGAATGGGAAAAAGAAAAGCAAGCATAAAATGGAAACTTAAAAAGGAATCACGCTGTTCTGCTAGAACCTGGGTCTGGTACTCATTCTAGCAGGACTGGGTTCCCAGTTTCACTGCCCACTTGCGGATGGAGAGCTCTTGTGTTGGCCCAGGTGATGTAAATGTGCTGAGAGGAAGCTCCGAGAACGTGGTGGGTGGAAGGTGGGCTGGCCAGGATGGAAAGCTCAGGGCTGACTCACTCCCCACCCCGGCTGTTCACTCCAAGGAGACAGGGTGGAGTCCTCACGATGGACAATCATCCAGCTCCACTGTATGGTGGGAAGGAGCCCAGCGCCTCTGCAGCTGTCATAAATGAGTTCATCCTTGCTGTATGTGGAGTGAATTCTGTAGGAAAGAAGATAGGGAGAGCTTTGGAACTGGACGTGTTGCATGCTTATGATTAATAATATATGATCTTTATTAGTGAGGATGTCTACTCAGGAAAAGTGATCTGTTTCTCAAAGTGATCTGGAATTAGGAGTGTGTGTGTGTGTGTGTGTGTGTGTGTGTGTGTGTGTGTGTGTAGAATTAGACCATGAGATGAGTAGCTGTGGGGAAGTAACAGTCATGGAGTGTCCAGTGGAGGTTCAAGACATCAGATCAGGGGTCATGGGGAGAAAGCCTGTGTTCCACATGGCCTTTGTTCCTAGCAGCCTGAATTCAGTGAACATCTGCCTACAAAATACCTGCACACAGAACACGCGGAGCGGGGAGGCAGGGAGGCTTGCCGCAGCCTAAGGGAGGAACTCAGGATCCAAGAACAGAGGGCCTCAAGAGGGCAGTGTGGATGTGCATGCTTCTCTTTTACTGTGTCTGACCTCAAAGGCACAGGGCACCTGGAGCTCAACTGGAGGCACTTACCATGAACAGCCTGCTTACCTACGTGGCACATCAAGAGACTTGAGTGTGAAACTGGTAGGAACTTGCAAAGCCCTCTGTCTGGATGTTGCCCCAAATCAGGGGGTTAAGGTTGGGAACTTTAATGCTCCCTGAAGGCCTGAATATTGAGGGCTTGGTTGCCAGTATGTTTTCTCTTGGGAAGAGGTAGAACCTTTAGTGCTGGAACCTAGTGGAAAGAAGTTAAGTTGCTGGGCCATGGTCTGAGAAGGGGTAGTGGGACCCAAGCCCCTTCCTTCCTCTTTGTGTATGCTTCTCAGGTACATGAGGTCAACATAACTCTTCTGGAGTTTGCTCCCACCATGATGTACTGCGGTGCCACAGCCCCCCAAAACAGGTCTAAGGACCCTGGACTGAATCTTCTGAATCCATAAGGCAAGATAAACCTTTTTCTTCTTTCTAGGGTGATCATCTCAAGTATTTTGTCCCAGTGATGGAAAGCTAATTACACAGGGATGAGTCCTCAGGTTAGTGAGCAACCTTCAGAAACCCTGGGCTCAGGTCTCAATTTCCCTCATTAACAAGACTTCAGGCCTGTTGGGAACTTGCATAAATTAAGGGCTTAATAGATGTGAGTCACTCAGTAAGAAGAATTCTCAAGGGATATGTAATCCTCATGCTACTTGAGAGACAGTGTTGAATGTTCATGAGAAAAGAGAAGTTGTGATTGAGACTGACTGCAGATATTATTTTGCTTTGCTATGTAGAATTGATTTATATTTATCATTTATGCTGATTAGTATTTTGGAAATGAGGAAGAATTGAACATCCATGTTCTAGGAATGACAACTATGGAAAAATCAACTCCAAGATCTTCCCCAGCAGCTGCTCAGTGTTGAGGAGGAAAAGGGATTGTGTGGTGTTCAGGTGGAAAGATCAAGTCACCTGTAAATTGAAAAGTGAACCCAACTTCGTATTTCCAAAGACAATATCTCTTTAAAGGAGAGTATTTGTAAGTCAGATAAATAAGCCTTTCAGATACTCTTGCTATGACGGAAAGCCTAGACAGAGGCTTAATCCAAACAACAGGCTCAGACAGAGGGCTGGGTTAGGCTAGGCCAGGAGGAAAGTTGCTTCATATGGAGAATCAACTTGAAATTCCAGGGTCACCATCATATTGGAGGAGTTGCTAGGCAGCAGCTCACAGATTACGTTTTCCAATAATTCCATGCAATTTGTTTCTCTTTATTTTGCTTGTTAGGGGAAACCAAGATGTAGGGAGGTCAGGCAATCTGTGCAGCGTCTCATGCGAGTCCTTTAGTGAAGCTGGGGTAGGCAGACCAAATGGCAGGTTCATTGTCTCACCCACCATGAGCCCAGATAGGCAGCCTCATAACATGAGTCCTGGACAGAGGTCTATCTTAAGGCATCCGTGTCTTCATGTTAGGGATGGAGGGGACAAAGGAGGACTCAGGAATCACCTGATGGACCCAGAGCAATTGAAATGATCTGATCACCATCAGAAGATAGATATGATCTCAATATCAAGAATCAAAAATAAGTCACCTTAGATTACTTTAAGTTATATGTGTTATCATGAAAAAGAGTAAAAGCGATATCTAAAAATGAATGGATGGGCGTTGGGAGTGCAGTTGAGCATCAGACCTATTGCTTAGCAAATGCAAAGCTCTGGGTTCCATCCTCAGCATAGCAAATAATTAATAAAACTTAAGAAAACACACAGAAAACATAGACATTCACACATATCATGTGGCCTTGATTTCTATCCCACACAAATTTTCTTTTGGGGTAAAATAATTGCCTAAAAAGAAATAAAAATATACATTAAATACCTTAAAAAAGAGGCAAATATGTGTTTGAGTTTAAACAAGTAGAAGTTAAAGATATGTGGCAGGTAGTGGGATGAGATTCTCATGAGTGACTGCATCTAGGACTTTTGCATTGAGCTACATAGCCCTGATTTTCAATTTTTAAATTCCGAGACAAAATCTCAGTAAATTGTTAAGGTGCCCAGATGGAGCTTAAATTTGTAATTTTTGTGTCCTAACTTCTAAGAGTGCTGGATTAAAGGCATGTGCCACCACTCTTGGCTTGGAAAGGCATTCTTCAATAGTTATCCCACTTAAGAATGCTGTTACTTTTTATCTGCAGATTCCATCGCTTAAAATACACTGGGCCTGTGAAAATCCCTCTCTTCCCTAAAACATATATTTAAGTGCGAGGATGCTCCCTGTGTCTTGTTTGAAAAATTAAAGTCCTAGAAATAAATGAAACATGTATCTGTAAGGTCATTATTAAGTCATTTCATGCATAGGAATGATAATAGGCTGCTATTAAAAAAAGAAAGGTGTACAGGCTGGAGATTTAGCTCAGTGGTTCTGGCGTTTGCCTAGCAAGTGCAAGGCCCCTGGTTCAATCCCCTGTAACCACCTACAACAATATGGGGCATGGTGACTCACGCCCACCAGCAATCAGTACCACATAACACAGTGCCGGGCACAGTGGCTCATGCCTGTAATCCCAGCACTTGAGAGGCAGAGGCAGGAGGATTGCTGAGTTTGAGGCTTGGCTGGGCTACATAGTGAACTCAGGGCCAGCCTGAACTATAAGCCAGAGCCTGTAAAAACAAAAACAAAAACAAAAACAAAAACAAAACATAAAAAGAAAGGCGCAGATTGGTTTGTATTGACTTGGAAAATGCTTAACATATAGTATTATTAAGTAGAATAGGTAGCCAAGTAGCATGTCCAAGTAGCTACTTGGACATATGGGCATATGTAATGGTTGCCTGAAAACTAGTATGTTATAAAGAGACACACAAGTCATGCTTATGTCTAAGACAAAGAGAATTTTACTCTTCACTCTACAATCTTCTGCACTTCTTGCATTCTTGGTAACTGACATTTACAACTTTTAAAAATCAATGAGGACAAAACAGTGCCAAAAGTATGAACTAAATGGCATTATTAAAATCAGAGAAGTTTTCAGCCCATATCCACGATCATTCCAGTGGCTCTTCAGGAATAGTTTGATGTTTCCCTCCACACCTTTTTCTGTATATACCGGGGGTGATCAAAATATGCAGTGAGTGTATAAAGTTTGAAACTTGAGTTCCGTAAAAGACACGAACCTCCCTCCAGACACCCACCCTGCCCTTGGTTGGAACACAGTGTTCTCACCACTCTTTCTGAGGCAGTTCTGGAAGCCCTCTTTGGCCAGCGTCTTTATGAGGTGTGATAAAGAATACCATGAGTGCGGCTGCTGAATACCATCCAGCGGACAGGCAGCCTCGTAAAAACATGGCAGTATGTCTGCATCTCCCTTATTCCTGGGATCTAACACTGTGTGACTTCTGGCTGTTCCAAAAAAAAAATAATAATAACCATCAAGCTAAGTACTTTGAATTGATTTGGGACATACAGGCAGCCAAGAGGATGAAAAAGAGACTCAGGAAATAGTACTTACAGAACTGTTTCAGAAAGTGGCCAGAATGACGGGATAAGTGTGTCTAAAAGGAGTAGGAGTATTTCGAGAGGGATTAATGGCAATGTACCTTCTGAGGTAATTAATATTAAGTTAATTATCAACTCTTTTTTTGATCACATCTTGTATCAGCAACTCTCATCTCTCTATACATCCGCCATCTACCTGCGCACCAGCTTATCTGTCATATCCACCATATTTATTCTCTCCCTCCCGTGCCTCCTCCCCTCTGCCTACCCTCTTTCCTGTCCTCCTCCACCATCTCTCCCATAATGGGGTGATGCTGGGTTAGCATGCCACGCAACTCATTTTGTCAAAGAACAAAGTACCTTGAACATCTTTCCATTCAGTTCGTGTATATCTGTCTCACCCGTATCAGTGACTGCCTTCAGTTTTCAATATTAGAAACCTATAATCCTGCAATATCAGGAACTTGTAGGGCAGAGCAGTGAATAGGTCCTTTGGAACTGTTTCTCGATGTCAAGTGAACTTGGTGCTGGTCTCCTGGACCAGCAGGTCCTGCAGGGGCTCTGCAGCCATTGCTGCCCGCTGCCCAGCTGGGAGCTACAGGGAAACCTGCTCTGTGGTCTCCAATTGCGCTTCCTTCTCATCTCCCAGACCCACCCGGAAGACTGGAGGGTGGGTGAACGGGCAGGGGGAAGTACCGGTTGGCTTAGCCCGGGGAAGGCCTTTGGTGACGGTGGCCAGTTCTGATGGGGCAGAAACCGGAGCAAGCCTGAGGGCAGCTGCTGGAGGGTTATTCTTGCTTTGGGAACAAAGTTCAGCTGCTCTGGCCACATCTGTCTGCTGCTACTGATTGCACAGGAGCAGTAAAGTGGCCTGGTCATTGGTACTGTGGGCTGTGACAGTGGCGTGGGGGTCAGTCACATAATGAACGGGGCACAGGCAGATTTGTGGAGGAGATCCAGACCTGCTAGTCCTCGAGGTGAAAGCCAGGCCACTTCCCAGTTCCAACCCTTGCTCCTTTACTATTCACTTCCTGTTTCTTCCTGTTGGGGTTACTCCATACTCTCACTGCTTCCTGCCTTTTTTTTTTTTTTAACCTTTGCACTCTTAGCTCTAGAGTAAGGACTTATCTCAGCTAATTGATGCTCATTTTTACATCCTCCTGGGAAGGAGAGAGAGAGTCCTGCCTGGGATTCACAAGGACCCAGAGGGAAGAGGCTGGGAGTGCTGGCTTGGGAGCCGCCAGCTTCTACCTCATTTTCTGGCAGCCCCTTGGTGGCTGGATTGCTCTGTTAGTTTGTTCTGAATTTTTGTGCAGTAAGCTATTTGCTAGCATATTGATTGTTGTTCAGCGATGGTTTTCTTGCTCCAGTTTTTGTCTCTCCCCTACATTCCTTCCTGATGCCAGAATGGTCTCATCTGGCTGTCCTTGTCTCCACGTCCCTTGGAGACGCTGGACTACAAGCCTGCTGGCTGTCAGCCTGCATTACCGCTGATCACTCTGTTCGGCATGTTTGAGTTCAGTCATCCCATGTCGAGTGGCTAACATGGGTTAGTGGACAGAATGCAGTCTTCCCTTGGTATCTGCGCAAGATTGGTGCCAGCGCCTATAAAGATACCAAAATCCTTAGGTCCTCAAATCCCTTAAATACAATGATGATATATTCTCTCGATTGTTTACAATACCCAGTACAGTAGAATGCTACATAAGTAACTGTTACACTATATTGTGGGGAGTAATGTCAGACTTTCTCATGGAAGGCCCTTTAATATTTTCTTTTTCCTCATTTGAGATGGAGTCTTGCTAAATTGAACAGTCTGGGCTTGAACTTCTGATCTTCCTGCTTCCAGGCTTTCAGCGTGAACCACCAACTCCTGCCATCTCTTTAACACCAGTCTTCCGTGGACAGGCGAGGGCAGGAAGACGCAGGAGGGTGTGGTGGGCCAAGCCTGGAAATGGTAGACTCTATACCTAGGCGCGCTCTAATCTGTGAGGAAGCTGGGGAAGGGGCAGCTCTGCGTCCAGAAAGGACACGGCTGTGCCGGCTGGTTTCTGGGTTTCTGACCACACTTAAGAAGGCATCCTCTGGGGCATAAAGTACACTTTATTTCACTCTCTTGTGCCACACCGCTTACTAGGTAACTGAGAGGATAAAATAAAGCTTTAAAAACTGGGATTTTTTTTTTCTTTTAGATAAACTGCTTTTCCCCCTTCCTCCTGCTGAGGGTGTCAACCACTGCCCCCTCCTTCCCCAGCTCAGAGGAATGAACTGAAAACGAACACTTCTACCTAGGAAATAATGTAAAAAGTATGTCAGTGGCAGCCTAGGAAGGCAGTTCCTCCAGTTTCTTTTGTTTCCGCAAGGAGGCAAGGAGCCGAAAAGGGCAGGGAAAACAGCAAATTTCCCTTCTCCGCGGTCTCCTTGTATTCTTCTCCTGTGCTGGCAGTGAAAGGCCTTGCTCACTTGAACGTGGTGACTTGGAGAGTTGAGGCAGGAAGAGGCCCCTCCATCTGCTTCACAGCTGCTCTGAGTAAACCTTTCCCATGGACTGAGGCTGTCATGTGTCCGGAGGAGTCACAGGGACCACGGAGTTCAGTGGCTGGGAACAACCACTTCCTGTCATACTGGGTATGTGGATTTCCTCCCCTGTGCATGATCCAGTCAGCTGAGCAGCAGTGGATGCCAGTGGGCGCCTCTAGCGAAACTGTCCCAGTGCTGTCCAGCTGGTCCAAGCATCAGATGGCACAAGTTGAGGGCTCAGCTTCTGAGACCTTCCCCTTCACACCATTTCATATCCTAATGACAAGCGATGGGCTTCTGACAGACCTTGGGTCCATACAACTCAGGGAAACACATGTGCAGGTTTACTCTGAAGGACATCACAAATGATACCGATGGAAACGCACAAGACAAACGTGAGAGGGACGCCACATTCCCGTGCCTGCTCCGGGTGGCTTCTCCAGGAACTTGCACATTTTCTGCTACATGGAAACTCAGCTCTCCGAGTCCTGACCTTTCGAATTTTCTTGGAGGCTTCATTCTATAGGCAAAATTGTACATATCACTGGCTATTGGAGATCAGCTCAACCTTCAGCCTTCTTCCTCCTCGCAGAGGCCAGGAATGGAGTGGTGCTAAGTGAAGGTCATGACTGTCAAGCCCTTCCTTCGCTGGTCTTTCTGCTGTTCAGCCCCCATCCTGAAGCTGCTTGGAAGTGACCCAGCAGTCACTACGTCATTAGACAAAGGCAAGCTCGGGTCCTAAGGCCTTCAGAAGCTGAGTGCAAGGAACTAGGGCCAGAGACCCTTTGGGTCACGATGTCTCATCATTCCTCCTTGTGTCTTTTTTTTCTTCCCCCAGTACTGGGACGGAACTCAGGACCTTGCACTTGTGAGGCAGGCGTGGTGCCACTGAGCCATATCCCAGCTCCTTGTATCTTCTAAGCCTGTTGTGCCATCTGTGCACGGTGATCGTGTCTGGTGTGGAAAGTGTCCAGCTTCTGTGTCTCCTTGACGTGTCCTTAGGCCTGTACTGAACCACAGGACTCGGAAGGGCATAGTGTAGAGGACTGTTCTGTTCTCTTGAATCCCACCCCATCTCCAGGGGTCTGATCCAGATGTGATCTCATTCTTTTTGAATTTTTTTTTTTCCCACAAGAGCCAGTCCTGGGTGTGGCTGCTCTGTTCCACTGCTGATTCTTCCAGGATTTTCATAAACAAAGGAATTCATGGAGCAGTTTCCTGTTCTGCAATTGTTTAGAAAATAAATGGACTTTTTTGGGCAAGTATTCTTTTTTTTTTTTTTCTAATTTGGAAAAAAATAAATAAATAGAAAGGCTAGAATGACCAGTCCAGGCAGACTCTCACACAATCTGGGAATTAACTCTTTCCAGTTTCTCTTTTCCTCAGTAGTAGGGCGGACTCTGAACATGAACTCAAGTCTGGGTTCCTTTGATCTGGCACCAACACATTCTGCTGCAGTGTATGTGGGTGGGTGTCTCAGTTATTTTCCCACTGCTGAGACTTTCTCATTGTCTGACACATGCAAGTTGAAGAAGGAAAGATTTATTTTGGCTCGTGATTTCTAGAGGTTTCTGTCTATAATCGGTTGGCTCCAAGACAAAGCGCAGTGGCAGAGGGGCATTGCGGAAGAGAGAGCTCCTTGCATGGCAGGCAGGAAGCAGGGAGGTTTCCCTCTTTTTGCCCTTTATAGTCCATGCAGCTACAAGTCCACTGTTTGGTACCACCCACAGCCACTTCCTTAAGCCCATCACCCACAGTCAGAGCTGCATTAAAGCGATCAGTGGAATAAATCAGTAGCTCACACCCATGGTTCAGTTACTCCCTTAAAGCCCCAACTATGAGTGCCTGAGACTTGGGGGGGAATATCTAGATACAGGCCATAATAGTAGGTATGTCTGCAGTCTCCCTGGGTAAAGGAAGAGCTTGCTTGGTTTGGATGACAAGTCCCTTCCGGGTCCTTTCTTGCAACGCTGGGGGTCATTAGCCGGTGCTCCCTGGAAGTGCAAAGGCTGTTTGCCAGGAAGGGGAGAGAGTCGGCAGAGGGACACACCCACGTGTGGGAAAAACGTTACTCTTCTCCATCATCTCAGGCTTGGAAAATTGTCACAGGTTCAGATTTTTAACTCATAGGTATCCTTTTGCTCTGTTGTAGTGCGATGCAAAGTCACACACTGGCCTCTAGAGACTCTCCTACAGCGGGCAGGCAACAGGGGTGGGAGGTATCGTTACAAGGCCCAGGCCTGTTCTGGCTGTTTTGATTCCATGGCTTTAAGATCTTTGTGAAACCAGATGGAAACCTGAATGAATCTTCCAACTTCACTTGTTTTGAGGACCCACGGAGAGGTCCCATCCTTAAGTGGTCTACTTGCACGCACTTGGCCATAGACCGGGTCCCCGTCTGTCCGTGGGCTGCTCTGCAGCAGGAGGGAGCAGCCAGGGCCTGAGCTCTGTGTCCTGTCGGCTCCGCAGCAGCGTCAGCCTCTCACAAACCCGGCTGTGAACAGCACGTGCGAGGGCTCCTTATCAGAATCCAGTGTAGCAAGAATACAAAAAAGATGCACATGATAACAACACTGACTGGGAATTAAAGCTGGCTGCAGTGGGTAACGCCTCAGACGGGCGGGCCCTCAGGGTGACAGCTGCCTGACTCGCTTCTCAGGACCACGAAGGTGGCTCACTGAGGCACACAAGGGTCCAGTGTGTGGGCACTTGATTTCTGTGGGCCCGAAATTCCACCCTCAGGGTGTGCTGGGGGCTGGCAGGGTGTGATGATTCGCGTGCAGATTACTACTACTGCCCTTGCTCCTCTCCAGTCACCTCCCGGTGCCCCAGTCACTGTGTGTGCTTGTGACCCTCTCCAGGGATGGCACATTTGATTCTCAGGGCTCCTGCCTTGGCAGGTGGGGCTTCTCTGTGAATAAACTGTTATTTGAAAGACTCACTGCTGGAGTGACTGACATTCTGGGGAGTGGGCAGAATGGGCCAGGCCTGGTAAAAGTCGAAGGGTTTTTTCCAGCTGGGCCTGGTGATGCAAGTCTGTAATTCCGGTTCTAAGGGAGGCTGTGCCACAAGGAGTGGGTGGAGGCGGTCTCCAGACTGAGGATTTGAACTGCCGCTGTCCTGACACCCACTCACGGATCCTCTGTGCTGAACTGGTGACTGCCGGTGCCCCGGAGAGTAAGACCTCGGCCTTTGGAATCCAGGCTGCATCAGCTGACGCCGGCCCCGTGGCTGTCGATGTCTGGACACATGGGCGGTCGAATTTACAGGCTCACTCCAAGCAGTGTCCCAGAAACGGGTCTTCCTGACAGAGCTCTGCCCTACTTTTGAGGACGATTACTACACTTCTCAAAGACAAAGCAGTTTCCATCCTTCCAAAGCAAGCGGGGAGCGAACAGCTAGGGGGCCTTTTCTGAGGCCAGGCTGTGACTCTGGTGAGCACGCCTGTGTGGTATTTGGAGACACTGGCCTTACTTGGGTGGTGTGACTGTGTGCAATGCACTTCAGTTATGGATGAAGTAGAGAGGGGTATGGGTTTGAGTTTGGGTTAGCAGGAGCTCAGGATAGGCTCTGTGTCCGTGGCTTGCTCAGTGTCATTTCTAAGGCCACCAGCCTTCACGGACAGAAGGCTTCAGTCACATACAGCTCAGATCACCCTGGCACAGGGGCAGCAGCAGGAAGGCAGCCTCGGAAAGAAGACGTCTTCCACGAGGCCTTGTGAAAATGATGGCGTCATTCAGAGATTCCACTCTATTTCTTCTATTTAGTGTTTTCCTAAAAATAAATAAATAAATAAAAAGAATAATTCAATTGAAGCAAGGAAGTAAGGGCACATTCATTTTCGGTTGGGTGGAAGAGCTTTCAAGTATAAAGAGAACATTTTTCCAGTTTTAGATCCTGCTTTTTAAAATAAAAAAATATTTTTGTGGAGAATTGGACTTTCTGTTTCCAAGGTGATCATATCAAAACAATGTTTTATTTGCAAGTAATAAAGCTAACTTTCTTAGTTTGCTTACTGTATTAAATGTCTTTGGTTATGGTGGTACATGAGGTTAGGAGACTTGGGGACACTTCTACATGACAAAATGAGTGAATAATTATCAAGATATGATTTTGAAACTTTAGTTTACTGACCTTTTGGAAAGCAGCCAACTTGACCAACAGCAAGGATATGGGGCAGTGCATAGTTCAGAGAAGGAAGCAGTTAATCGGTGTCCCAAACAAAGCCACCTGGCCTAGTCGTCTTCAGTCCTTTCCCCTCCAAACACGAAGTGTGCATCCTGAACACAAGCTTGGACCACGTGGTTGGCCCACCTGTGCTTCCGCTCTGGCCTCATCTCAGGCCAGGCCTGCTGGCTGGGCAAGGGAGGATGCAGAGTCCAGCTGCAGGGGGGCGGAAGTGTTTGCCTCCTTGAGTTGCTCCTGTCTGTGCCCAGGACTTGACCCCACTTTCCTGAGGAGTCCCAGCAGGCAGAAGTCACCTGGAATTTCTTTTTTTCTTTTTTTTTTTTTTTTTTGAGACAGGGTCTCACTTTGTAGTTCAAGCTGGCCCTGAGCTTACTATGTAGCCCAGGCAATCCTGGAACTCAGCAATCCTCCTGCCTCTGCCTCCTGTGTCCTGGGATTACAGGCATGAGCCATAACACCTGGCACTGTGTGTGGTATGTGGTACTGATTGCTGGTGGGCATGAGTCACCATGCCCAGTATTGTTGTATGTGGTTACTGTGGATCGAACTAGGGCCCTTGCACTTGCTAGGCAGTTATTGGAACCACTGAGCTAAATCTCTGGCCCAACATCCTGGAATTTCTTTGTAACTCTCACTCCCCTGAGTCCTGGTTTAGAACTTGGGGGTGTGCTCTGGGTATGTGTATATGCACACATGTGCACATATGAACACACATACTGTGTAATACCACAAGCATTCATTTAGGCACACCATACACACAGAAAACACACACACTGTAAATCACACAGAGCAAACAAGCTACACATATAATACATGTACCACACATATCACCTAGAACCATAATACACATACACCACACGTACTCCAAACACTATATATATCATTTCCATACTATACATACACCACACACATTACACATACCACACAACATATATACTTCACTCATCACACCCACACATGCCTCATATACATAGCACATATGCCATATGCAACAGAACAACACAGATCACATAAACAATACACATGTTATAGATATGTATGTACCATATACCACATACACATGACCCATACCACACACATAGTACACCCTCCCTCTGTACATATACAACACATGCCAAACCCACATCATACACCACACCCACATCCTATACATGCTGCCCACACACCACACACCACATATATCATACATCACACCACACATGTATACCTCACCCACATCTCTGCACTTCCTGACCCCACACCAGAGGGGTTCCTCCAGGGAGGGTGGCTTCTAGGAGGTGAAAGGGATCTGAGAACGGTGGTGTCTCCCCCAAGCTGTGCCAGGCTACTCACCGACTTGACACATCTGAGCGTGTCCCTGCACCCTGACAGGTCAGTGCTCTCACGCGTGTCCAGGGTGAGGGGCCTGATGGCCAGAGTGCTCTAACAGTCTCAGGACCTGGGGTGCAGGCAGCACCAAGAAATGTGTGTGCAAGGGAAAGTGGCAGAGGGACAGGCAAGAAGCAAAGACAGGCACCCTGAAGGAATGGTCCCTGAGCTGGGAGTTGACCATCCAAGGCCTTCCTGGGAGAGGCAGAGAGAGCAGCCAGCGCCACACCAGAGTAGAGTCCAGGGCTGGGCAGGCACAGGACAGAAGCCCAGAAGGCTTGTCTTCTGCCTATGCCTTCCCAACGCACGAGTGTGCCGGAAGGTGTAGGAGAGCCCTGCCCTTGCGGGAAGACATGGGACCACAAGGCCCACACAGAAGCCAAAGCCCCAAGACTGGTTCGGGTCCGGAAGAAGACACCTGCTCAGTTTGCTTGGTGTTAGCTCAGTGGCTAAAGTAGCCGGAGCTCAGGGTAGTGATCCATTTAATGTTTTAAAATCACTCTGGTTTATGGAAGAGCTGCAGAGATAGATGTTGTGTATGCATTTTAGATGTGAACTAGCTTTCCTTAATGCCAAAACTCTTTAAAACCATAGTCCATTTGCCAAAACTGAGTATTTTGTAGGTGGTAAAATACTATTTGCTGAACTGTTTTCCCATTTTTTTTTCCCATTTTTTCCACTCACTTTGTTTCCATTTCAGGATTCCATGGTGCATCGAGTAGATTCTCTTCCAGTCTTTGCCAGGTCCTCAGTCTGTCCTTGTCTATGACAGGTGTTAGTTCTGGCCAGTGGTTCTGGGAGTGTCCTTCCAGCTGAACGTGCTTGGTGTTCTCTCGGCATTACAGTCACAGAGCCGACATGAAGAGCATTCTCCCCTCCTGGGGCATGCGCACCATCTAAGGGATCCCATATGGTCACTTTTACCTCCCTCTCCTAGCCCACTGGTGTCTGGCAGGTTGACATTTTTCCTTCTTCATGGATTTGTTAGAAGCAAGGCACTAATTCCTGCCCATGCCAAGGGGAGAGAGCTGAAACTTCCACCTTCGGGCTGGTACCATCTAGGAATTTGTGGGGTAATTTCAAAACTTCCCTACTCGTTAAAAATACTGCTTATATCATGCTTTCGGTTGTTATTTAACTAGTTACGAGGCTGTCCTTTCTTTCTAAAGGAAGGTGATGTGTGGTCTCTAACCCTTTGACAGTCTTAGGGAGGATGTCTGCCCTTTTTTTCCATAAAACTGGGAAGTCTTGCTGGGTGTGGTGGCCCACGCCTGTAATCCCAGCACTTGGGAGGCAGAGACAGGAGGATTGCTGAGTTCCCAGGCTTGCCTGGGCTACATAGTGAGCTCAGGGTCAGCCTGAACTACAAAGCGAGACCCTGTCTCAAAAAGAACTGAAAAAAACAAAAAACACCTGGGAAGTCTTCTAACTAAAAGCCATGAGACAATCTGCATTGTGAAGGACAGAGAGACCCCAGCTTGAGAGAACAGGGTTCCTGCACTCAAATCCCTGCCTTCTGTCTCCTGGCCTCCTGTGGTTTGGATAAATGTCACCCCAAGGCCCATGGTTGAAGATACGCTCCCTCACTATCACTAAAGGTGCTATTGGGAGGTGGCACCTTTAGGAGGTGGGCCCTAGCGGAAGGAGTTAGGTCACTGGATCTGTGCTCTTTCTAGAGACTTTGAGATCCTCCCTCTCTTTTTTCAGACCACCATTGGTAAGGAGCCTCCTCTGGCGTGGGCTTCAGTCACAATGGCCTATTCTGTCATAGGGCCAAAGCAATAGGGCCATGAGACCATGGACTGACACTTCTGAAACTGTAAGCTGAAGTCAGCCTCTTCTGATATGAGCTGATATTTTGTCCTAGTGAGAGTAAGCTAACACAATAGCCCACAACAATGACAGGAAAGGTCTGAAAACTCTAAGAAAGAACTCATAAAGAGAAGAAGAGCTGGTGTAACCTGGGGTGAAGCCTCTTGGCACATCTTACAGGCAACTGAGTAGATATAAGGGGCCCCTGTTCTCCCAATGAACTTTTGGGGGGAACTGAACTTCTCACCCCAGGACCACAAGAAAAAAGTTTACAGGGGATGGAACATTTTCCTCTTCTAGGTATAGCCCAGGACCATGTGACCACTGTCACTGACAGGAGGCAGGTGTTAGTTTTCTAGTCCTTGGGTGGCTTAGAACCACAGGGATTCAATATTTCCCTGTGTTCCAGAGGCCGGAAGTCCGAGATCAGTGTTGGCAAGGCCATGCTTCCTCTTTAAGCCCAAGAGAGTCTGTTGAGGCCTCTCTCCTGCCTTCTGTGAGTTTCTTAGCTTGTGACTGCATAATCTAGTCTTCACACAGTGTTTCTTCCACATGTGTACATGTCTATATCCAAATGCCCCTGTACATCAGGGGTGCAGACCCACTCTAATAACCCAAACCAAACTAAATATATTGACACCCTACCTCTGAATATAATCTAATGTATTGGATTATAAAAACACAAAACATTGGAAACTAGCAGAGGGGCAGTGGCACCCATAACTAAGTGAACTATTATGAGGATCTCTGTTAGGTGGGAGACAGTGGGCCCAGCAGATATCTGGGACAGGGCTGAGGCTGCTGGCCTGGGAGAAGGGAAAGCTCCTACTGAACTGTGGACATCCCCAGCCCCTCCCGACTCTGCATTCAGAGATACCACATGCCGCGCCTCCTCTTCCCTGACTTGGGAAAAAGGTACAGGGAATTCTTTAAAACAGAGGAAAATATACGCATGGTTTCTGGAGGCAAACAAAGAGGGAGAGATTCCGGCAGGGTTTCCTGGACCTGCCAGATCATGGAGTCCCCACTGGTGCCCACGATGCTGGGAGAGAGGCCCTGCGCCTTGGAGCTGGCTGTGTCCCTCTGTCCGTCGCATCCCTCTGAGCGCCTCTGTGATGGGCATCGACACCTTGTGCTCCTCATTCCCAAGAAGCATGTGACACACGAGCAGGTGCCGCTAGACACCTCTCGAGGCCCTCTCTGCCCCTGCCTAGGGCGGGAAAGCGGTTCTCTGCTGGCCTCCCTGCAGCTGCTGCTCTCCTGCAGGAACTTCTCTGACAGCAGCTGCTGGAAGACTCTGTCTCTTAGGATAATCAACAGCTTGGCCGCTCTTTTCCATACCTACTTGAAGTTTTGTGACTTCCTCCCTCACGCCTGCTGCTGGCAGCCCACACTCTCCGCATCCTGAGCTTTCCCAGAGCACCTCCATTTCCTCTTGATAGTGTTCTCCTTCCAGATATCCTCTGACTCCCCACCCTCTGAGGATGGAGACGGTAGAGGCAGGACCAGAAGGACCTGTGTGGATCATGGGTCTCCGGTCACTAGCTTCTTTGCTTTAGGAAACAGGCCTGACTGTGACCACGCGTGACCACCCTGTGGGAGTCGCTTGGAGGAGAAAGAGCAAAGGAGCAGGAGTGCCCTTGTGGGGTCAGCAGGATGACCAGAGAGGAGATATGGCTCCCTGGTAAGGATACTTTGGCCACACAAGTCCTCAGCTGTTTCCCACACTACACTAAGAGGCATCCTTTTCCAGCACAGTCCCCAGGGTCCCTCTGGAGGTTTGAGACAATAGTGACTGGTGGTGTCTTTGCACAGGGCTCTACTAGTGGGGAATATCTGGAAGATGCTGATGCCCCCGAGGACATCCAGGGTAGTCAGTGACGGCCATATCAGAGGGTCACCAGCTCAGGCTCAAGAGATCTGAAACATGGTCCTTGAACTGCAAACCCAGCCAAAGAAGGAAAGGAGTGCAGTGCCTTGGGTGTGGCCATCAGGCATTTCCCACCGTCTTTCACTCATTGGAAGACAGGCCTAGCATGGAGGTCTATGTGCTGATTGGGGGGAGGGGAGACAGAAGTTGTGTTGCTAGTTGAAGATGGCTAGGGAGTGAGGAAAAGGGACATGCAGTTGGCTCCAGACCCCTGGTCTTATGCATAACTTGTTATACTGGGAAGGTTAACCTCCTGCTTTGATCACAGCAAATGTCCTGGACTGTCACCCACAAAAGCAGTTGATCTATTGGGTCCAGGTGTCATGTGCCAACAGGGTCACACAGAGCAGGGCCATGGAACAGAGGAGGGCTGCTTTGGTGCCCAAGCCCCTACTCAGCCTTCCCTCTGTTTTCCAGAGACTGGCTGCGATTTCCGGTGTTTACCCCTGAGACACCGGATCTGTGAATCCTGCTGCGCATGCGCAGTGCTTGCTTGCTTCACAACGACACGAGCTCATTCTCTGGAAAAGGAGCTGCTTCTAAATCCTTCTTGGTGAAAAAGCCAGGTGGGAGCTATCTGGCCATGTGTAGACACCTTTACTAATCCTGCTTCCTGAAATGGGAAAAATGGGAGGCTATCACAGAAGAGAAGCCCGGGAGTTTTGATTGGGCATAACTGAGCGACAACAGGTATCTGTGACCCCATGTTTCCCTATAGGCTTCGGGGCTACCACCCCACTGCACGGGCTGGGAGGTTGTGTCCCGTGGAAGCTGCCCACACGCTTGCTTCCTATTCCTGGTGGTTGTCTTTTACGATTTCTTTTTTGTCCGCATTTGTGGTTCATGGTCAAGGCATGGGACTGGTGGTGGCTCTGGGTGGCCCGTGTCCTCTGGAAGTCACAACATACATCTTCCTCTGCAGCCTCTGTGCTTCCTCCGCCTCTGGGATCCCAGTAGGCCCCTGAAGCCACGTCATGCTATTGCCTAAGGGCCTGCGTTTCCTCCAGTCACTCTGGGCATAGTCAGGAACGTCTTTCTTTAAGTAGAGAGAGCCTGTTGTGTGAGGGCAGGTTCTAGAGAGCCACACAGTTTTGAACTGACCTATCTAGGAGGGTTCACCTGTTCTTTCATTGTTTCTGGCCAGTCTAACGCAGACCAGAAATTTCCCGGGAGGAAGAAACAACCACAGGAGCTGGACAAGCAGCTCTAAAGTCACATTGTGTTTGTGCAAAGCGGGGAATCTCAAGGAGCAGACAGTGCACCAGGAAGGCTGCTGGGAGCTGTGGGCTGGGACTGCTGGGCAGACGACACAGCCAAGCTGAGGCCAGGTGAGGGCTGGAGGCAAGTGTGGAGAGGGAGAAAGGCAAGCTGCAGCGAGGAGGGAAGCTAGGGAAAAGAGCCCTGTGGTCTGGAAGGGTAGTAAGGTTTTCTGTTAGAAAAACCCTCTGTGTATATCTTGGGGAGCGAGCCAGAGGCTCAGGCTGGAGGGAGGTGGCCCTGTGTGCAGGTACAGAACGGACTTCGTGCATACCAGGTGTCACGTGGGCCAGGAGAGCCACCAGCCACAAGAGGGTTGAGGGCAGCTGGAATAGATCCAGGAGGGAGGAGGGGCAGTCACAGACGGGGTGACCGTGTGGATGCACAGGCAGGGTCTGGGCCAAAGGGTTAAGGGATGCAGCGGGGGCTTTCTTGGGTGCTTTTGGGAGACCAGGTGCTCTTTCAGGTCCGTTCACTCCTTCTTCTCTAGGGATTCCTGCTCCTACATGGTCCTGGGGTGTCCCTTGGGGCTGGGGACCTCTGAGACCACAGTAGCACCCATGCCACCTCTGACTCTGCCCTGGGCTGTCCCTCTTGGGAGTGATGGACTCTCAGATTACAGTGCAGGTGAATGTAGATTCTCCCTACATGTGACTAAAGCCCACCCGGTCCTTACAGGGTGGCTTCCAAGGTGAGCACTCCAGAAACTAAACTTTGGTTTATAAAGGAACAGACTTTATTAAAAGGTGACTCGGGGAGACAGGCTCTGTATGGCTGTGTTTGTGGAGAGGGGAAGTCAGACCAGGCCTGTGCTGTTGGTTCGAGTCAGGAGGCTGTTCTGCTGGGCTTGCCTACACAGGTGCTGGGTTTGTGAAACTTCTGTCAGACTATTCTATCTGGAGTTGTCCCTTTGTATCGGCGGGTGACTGGTTCCAGGGCTGACAAGGAAGCTAAAAGCAGCAGATGTCAAGTCCCTTACATCAAACAGCATATAATATTTGCAGTTAACCTCCCCGTCTCCTGCTGTCTACTTTAAATCATCCCCACATCGCTTGTGATACCAGAGACAGTGTGGATGCCATGGAAATGGTTGTTACACTGAGTTGTTTCTGGGAACAATGACAGGGAGAAAATTCCGTACATGTTCAGTGCAGATGTATTTTTTTTTCCAAATATTTTCTGTCTGCAATTGGATGAGTGGATGGAGAGTCTGTGGAGACAGAAGGCTGACTGGAACGTGTTTTCACGAGGCTGCAATGGGTGTTTCCCTAGAAACACTTCGATTGCATTTGTTCTTGAGGTCTGCGGAGAAGGCGGAGTGCTTCGTGCAGCTCTGCATACCAGGGCCCAGCACCTGCTGCATTCAGGTCACACTCAAAGGAGATGGCAGAGAGGGCTCTGGGGCTCGGGAGGAGCTGCCACTTGCTTCTCTGCCCTGCCTCCAGGACGCTGGCTGTGGAAGCTTGGGCTGACTCCAGATCCAGAGGTCATAAGTCTGAACTCTTAAAAGATACTCAGAATTGTTTCTAAAAGGTGATGGAAGTTACAGTCTTTCTCGATCAACTAGGTTCTTGGGCGAAAATCTTGCCCTTTTCCCCAAACAAAATCTATAGGGCTTTTGGAGCAGGCAGCAGGAGAGGGTCTCTAGCTTGAAACGCTCAGGACCTCACTGAACTACAAAGTAAACATTATGTCCTTGGGCAGGGAAGGCAGTTAACCCTAGCCGTGTGGGACTGCAGGAGAGCAGGGATCCCGGCACTGGCCAGTGTGGCCCTGCAAGTGCCTTTCACTGCACCACGTCAAGGTCCCGGGCAAGGACACTTTGGCCAAAGTAGCTCCCATTTAAGGAGACTGAGCATGCCAGATAACTCTTGCTTGACAAATGTGATTACTAAGGAGCAGTGCTATTCCTCCTGACAACAGCGCTGCTCCCCACAGAGTGCTGGGAGGGGCGCCCATCCAGACTCCCAGCCTCCAGGAACACACTGGCACTGCAGCTCTCAGGTTCCCGCCTCGCCCCCAGCGCTGCCAGGAGGCACATGTGCAGCATTCCTGACCTTATCAGGATGACTGGCACATTCCTGGTGTCAGGTGCTCCAGGCCTTGTGTCCCGGAGAAGAGGCCACCCCGTGCAGCCCCCGCTGACCCTGACTGAGTATGGCCCACATGTTGGCCTCGATGCACAGCCTTGTTCGTAGCCCACCACCTCAAGCACCGGCGTTCCCGTGGTCCTCATGGAAGGGGTCGTCCCAGAGGCCTCCCCAACCCACCGCAGCCTGGTGACCTGGCTCATGTCATCCACATGATCCTGGAAGACCTCTCCTGACCCCGCTCATGCCCAGAATAAGTCAAATCTAACGCTTGACCCTGTTGGACTCATCTTCTGGCCACTGTCCTCGCTGGCGCAGTCACAGTCAGGAATACCCGCCTCCTGGGACCCTGCCCGAGGACTCCAGGTCCTCCACTGCGGTCGCGGAGCGCAGCTGCCTCTTGGAGCTCCCTAGAAGTGCCTCTCAGGTGTCGCCACCAGAGAGATGCTCCTGCCCTGTCCTAACCCTGCTCAGAGTCAGCCTAAATAACAAACAAAGGTAGTTTATGAAGATGAGCGAAGTTATTTGAGAATGCCGGTAGGAGTGGGCACGTTCTAGAGAACCATGCGTGTCCAAGGAGACGAGACAGGGTTTCAAGGCCGAATGTGTAGTATGTAAAGGTGTTTGGATACAGTAGTCCTGGGATCTCAGGGTGACCTGTCAGCGAGGCTTCAGTCCGAGGCTGAGCCGCAGTCTCTGCGTGGATGTCCTGCAGGGGTATGTTCCGCGTGAGGCTGTGGTGGCCTTTGTGCAAGGCTGTGGCTCTGACACAGACCTTTGGGACAGTTCCTGTCCTTGGCACCTGTGTGCTAGGCCCTCTCCATCCCCATCTCCCGGTTGCCCTTTGTGTCAGCTGGACTTCTTCCTGACCACCACGTGTCTTCACAGCGCTTGTTACCACCTGCCGTAAGTTGTGCAGGGGCGTCACCTGCTGATCCCCCATCAGCTTGTAAACATGGAGGACGAAGGACAGTTCCCACTCTGTCCAGCCCTGCAAACAGCAGAGCAGTCCGTTCTGGGCTGAGCTGGCCAAGACTGCCCTGTGAACATTGGAAGGCCCAGGGAAGAAGACATGGGATTTTGGTCACCCTGCCGCTGTGCAGAGATTACAGTTGGGACCAGGCCTAGACCTGGCCTGCCGCTTTCCTCACGCTGCCCTAGCCCAGGTGATACTTAAGCTACTGTCCTTACCTGGAGCCCACGGGGGGCTCACGCATGCACATACAGGAGAAAACCAGGGAGGAGAGGGAGAAGGGGAAGCAGAGAAGGAGGAAGAGGAAAGAGGGGAGAAAGAGGGGGAGGGGAGGGACTTTTGTGCCTGTGCTGCCGGGCACACTACATGCATGCTATCTTTACTAACTTCATTCGATTGTCATGATGACTTTCATCACTAGGTGAGCTTAGTGACTGTCCTATTATACAGAGACGATAAAAGGGCTCAGAGGGCTCAGGCTGTTGCTCCAGGCAGGTCAGTTAATAAACCAACGATCCGATGCTACTCTCTGGTGCTCTGTCTTCTCAAGTCTCACGCCCATGGTTTGTTGTGTTGCCACATCTGACCAATGACGTGTCTGTTTCCAAGATGATGGGTTCTTAGAAGAAACCAGAAGAGAGTCATTTCTCTGTAGTCATCCAGGACCAGCAGCTGTTCCCTGGGGTCGATCAGGGGCCATACCTGTCCATATGGATGAGGAATAGGCAAAAATAGATTTTAGGGAATAAACACGTTCAGTTCCACATTCAGCCAGGCCGAGGTGAGGTGGTCCACCTGGAACAACTCAGAGACCTCAACCTTTGGCTCCTTTTGCGCAGCCTCTTGCCCTTCTATCCCTGCAGCAGGACAAGTGTCTCGGTCCATTTATGCTGCAGTGACCACATACCATAAACCAGTGAGCCAGAGGAAACATCCCTACTCCGCCGTACCGTATTTCTACTATGTCCTGAACATCACACCTCTATTGCTTCACACCCTCCCGGTCTGTTGATGTTGCTAGTGTTCTGGATTTTAGGTGTTGATGAGGTATGCAATGGTATAGCATGGTTGTTTTAATTAACAGTTTCTAGGATTTTGATTGGAATTCTACTGACTCTACAGATTGTGTTGGTGAAACGTGACATCTTAATGATGTGGAGGTTTCTAATTCATGGCCGCGTAATACATCCTCCTTGCTTAGATTTTTTTCTTTGGCTTATTTTGTAAGTGTACAGTTTTCTGCAAATACGTCCTGTGCACATTATATTAGGTTTCTCGATTTATAAAATGGAGTATTACTCAGCCATAAAGAATGATAAATTAAAGACATTTATCGCTATATGGGTGCACCATGTTCATAAGTGAAATAAATAGGACAGATGAATAAATACCATATCGTGCCTCTAGTGTGAGAAGCTGAAGATGTAAATGAAGTCCAGAATGTATGATAGGTATTGTGAAACAGGAAGAAACTGTTTCCTACTTTCTTTACTCCTTTCTTCCTCTTTCCTGTCTTTCCACAATTGTAATGGGATTCTTTAGTAAGTTTCAAAATCCAACTTTTTTTTCCTGGTATATAAGGAAATGGTTGACTTTTACGTATTCACCTTGCTATATACTTATACTTATATATTCACCTTGCTATATACTTTCCTTTTAGTTTTTTTTTCTTTTTGAGACAGGGTCTCACTTTGTAGTTCAGGCTGGCCCTGAGCTGACTATATAGCCCAGGCAAGCCTTGAACTCAGCAATCCTCCTGCCTGTCTCCCGAGTGTTGAGATTACAGGTGTGAGTCATCATGCCTGGCATTGTGGTATGTGGTACTGATTGCTGGTTGGTGTGAGTCACCACACCCAATATTATTGTATGTAGTTACTGGGGATTGAACCAGGGACCTTGTGTTTGCTAGGCAGGCACCAGAACTACTGAACTAAATCTCCAGCCCTGCATGTGTGTTCTTAATTTTTTTGGTATGAGCTTATAGCTATGTGCATGGGAGAGGTGTTTAAAGGCTGCAGTGCTGGGCCTTACATGAATGACATTCTGTCCTCATCCACTTTACACGAGAGTAATGGCATGGGGGTATAGGACTTAGGATCCTTACTGCCTTAGCAACTTCCAGTGATAGAGGAACGGAAGGAGTAGAGCTACAGTCAGCCGTGCTCATGAAGGTCAGAGGTTAGGGTCAGTGCTGACCTTATGGAGTTTCACATTATGGAGTTCCTCAAGTAGTAGGTGCTGCTATCTGAGCTCACCTTCAGGAATTATCTCCTTCCTTAAACCACATAGAGTTTCAGTCGCTGGTGAGAGTTCTTCTCCCTTTCTAGAAAGAAGCTACCAGACAGCAAATCTCGTTAACACTCAGCACAAATTCCCAGAAACCACTTCATATGACTGTCTTCCTTACCCTGTGTCTAATGAAGAACTTCTGTCCACCTTACCTAAAGCCAGTTCCAACTCCTCCATCCCAAATGCCACCAAATAATACTGGATTTCTTTGCACCTCATTTTTGCAGGAATCTGATCTTGATGGTCACCCCCTATTTCCTTCCTGGATCTTCACATTCTCCCTCTTAATTAAACTCCTGCTGGAAATTGTGAAACATGCTCAGATTTCCTCTACAAAACAAAAAGAGAGCAAGTATATCAAACTCTATACCTCAGTGTATCTCTCACTTTGCACACACAAGAATTTCTCACAGGAGTTACCTACCCCTGGCTCCACTGTATTACTTCCTAATTACTTCTCCACCATTCTGAGGTAGCTGAGGCCTGCTCCGTGCCACTCACAACACCTCTGGCTGAGGACATGTCTTTTGTTGTTCAGAAACTAAATTGCCTGGCTGCTCGGGCACAAACTCTTTCACTGGACCTGTTCTATATTGGCTCCTATAGGTTTTTTTCCCTGTGCTTTGGTGACACCTTCATCCCTTTCTGGGTGGGTTCCAAAACCAGGACCACTGTTAAACACTGAAACATGGCCATCTCTCAGGTTCTTTTTTTTTTTTTGAGACAGGGTCTCGCTTTGTAGTTCAGGCTCTGAGCTCACTATGTAGCCCAGGCAAGCCTCGAACTCAGCAATCCTCCTGTCTCTGCCTCCCGAGTGCTGGGATGACAGGCATGAGCCACCACGCCCGGCTCTCAAGTTCTTTTTGATCCCAGCTCTGAATGTTCTCCTTGGATTGTGCATACTCTTAGTTCAACCCTGCAACCCTTCCCTCATTCCTCTTTGTTGTCAGCACTACAGACTGGTCCACCTTCTCTCATCACTTGGCAACCAACGCAGTCATAGAATTCTTGTCTCTTTGTATTGGTGCTGGCTTTTTTTTTTTTTTTTTTTTTTTTTTTTTTTTTTTTTTTTTTTTTTTTTTTTTTTTTTTTTTTTTTTTTTTTTTTTTTTTTTTTTTTTTTTTTTTTTTTTTTTTTTTTTTAGATGTGGCTGTACCTCTGCTGAGAAGCTTTGGGAGATTCGTTCTTCATTCTTAAAGAGACCCAGGAAGAGCTGGCCTCTTCGCTTTTGCAGCTAGTATGGGGTTGGAAGTCTAGAGCACTTTGCCATCTTGCCTTCTAGGCATCCTGCAAAGCTAGTTGAGAAGGTGAGGACAGCAGACTAGAAGGACAGGCTGTTTTCTGTTATGTTGAGATTGGCCAGCTCTACCCTGGATCTAGGGCCAAGCTTCTTGCTATGTGAGGTGATGGATGCTTCCACTGTTGAGCTCATTTTGAGTTGAGGTTTGGGTTTCTGGTAGATAATGGTTGTGCTCTCTTGGCTTCAAGTAGGGAAGATCTACAAAATATGGGCAAGCTGGTATCACTGTTCTAGGATAAGCCTAAGAGTTCTGGACTCATATAGCTCAGGACTAAGAATCATCCCATGGTTGTATCTATGAGGATCTCCTTCATACAAGTCACGCTCTGTCCCTTATGCCTCTTATTCCTTCAATTCTGATGTACAGTGAGTGGCATCCATGAGCAACTCATTAGGTGTGGAGAGACCTAGAGGCCTCCTTGGAGCTTATTGTCCTTCACCCTCTTCACTGATCCTTCATCCCAGCCATTGTCTCTGCAATTCAAATTTGCTCCTTATTGTCTCTCCTGCACATAGCATTCTGTCTTCTCTTCTTGAATTTGCTCTACTCTGTTCTACCATTTGTTCTTATTGCTAATTTTTCCCTTAGGTGATAACTGCCCTGGACTATACCCTGTTTTCGTACTACACTGTGTCTCAAGGACCTAGCACTGCACAACTGAATGGGACCTGCAGGTAAGTACATGTGTTCCCCAATCTATGATGGTTTTACTTCATCATTGTATGAAAATGATACATCTCAGCAGAAACCATGATTTTTTTTTAGTAGTACTGGAGATGGAACCTAGGGCCTTTGCACTGAGTTACATCCCTGCCCTTTTTTAGTTTTTTATTTTCAGAGAGGCCATTGATAACTAGCTAAATTGTCTCAGTTGGGCTTGGACATAGTATTTTCTTGCATGAACTTCCCAGTGTGCCAGAAGTACAGATGTGTACCATCATGACCCTCAAAAACCATGCTTTGAATTTATTTTTGTGAGTCAAGGTCTCATTTTATAGTTCTGGCTGGCTCTGAGCTCACTATGTAGCCCAGGCAAAGCTTGAACTCAGCAATCCTCCGCCTCTGGCTCCCAAGTATTGGGATTACAGGCGTGAGCCACCAGGCCCAGCTATGCTTTGAATTTAGATCTTTCCCTGGGCTTGGAATATGCTGTAATATTCTCTCTCAAGATTCTGGGCAATGCCCATGTGATAAAGCTTTCAGTCAGCCCTACAGTCATAAGGAGAAACAACTCTCACATTACAGTGCAGAGTACTGTTATGATATTTTCAATTTCCATGGGTTTATTGGGATATAGCCCTGTTATAAATTGAGGAGAATCTGTCCTTCATGGAAAAACAAATTTATTTTCCCAGAGAGGAGACGTGGATTAAGAGCTGGATTCTGTATTATGTGAAGTGCTCTGAGAAGGACCGAGGGGCCCACGACTTCATGGCCAGAGCCTGGACACCAGCTGCTCCTGGGGCTGGCATCATCTCAGATCTTTGTTCTTCCACAGCCTTGCAGCACAGGCACACTGCTAGCAAAGCATGACCTGGTTTGTCAAATATCTTTCATGTCGGAAAATACTGATTTATTTGCACATTGATCACCTTGCCCAATTATTTACTTGTTGGGTACTTCTTAGGTGTTAGGCAGTCTGGGTATAAAAAGAAAACAGTGCACATACCTCACTGCCATAAGTGAATGGGGACATAGAGAAGTCAGTAATTTCCTATAGTGGAGGCACATCAGAGCCTCCAAAGGAAGGCCTACCTCTCCAACAGAGGATGTGAGGCAAAGCTGAACTAAGAGGGTAGTAGAAGGAATTCTGTGCAAGTGGAGAGTGTTTGTCTCAAAAACACAGGCAAGGCAAGGGGAGGCATCCTTTCAAATAGTTTGGTCTTGTTGCAGGGTGCACAAAAGAAAAGTAAAAGTCAGAGGATGGGAAGTCAGAGGACGGCAGGCGGAGCACTTCTGGTTCATTCTGTGAGAAACAGGAACCTCGTATTGAGCTCTCTGTTTTGGAAACAGCAAGTGGCCAAGGCTGGCACTGTCTGCCTTGCACTGGGGCAGGCTGGCCCCCGCTGGCTTGTCTCAGCATGAGCTAGCCCCCGAGTGCTCCTCATTGGCACTGTCCTTTCCCTGCCTCTGTCTTGGTTTGTGGATCAACTTGGGCAGGCTGATTGGAACAAGTGGGTCAGTTGTGCCTTGTATCTGAACAGACATGGCTTCAGGGAAACAAATAATAGCTTTGTCATCATTGCCCCATAAAATTATCCACTCTGCTATAAATAATTAGAGTCATGATGTGTAATATTTATTGATGGAAGCAGGAGGTGAATTGGAGAATTGACCTGTGCGATGTGCCTGAAGGCCAGGATAGATGCGGGACACGTAGGAGAAGGCACTGAGGCAGGGCAGTGAGGTGAGCAGGGAGCAGGCAGTGGGCACAGCACACAGTCAGACTGGAAGAGCAACTCCACATCCTTGGACCCCATTGTCCTGTCCTTACCCAAGGACAGCATCACCCTCCGGACACCCTGATGGCAGCCATGACTTTCAATTCCTTCATGCAGGCCCCGGACAGCCACTGTCTATTGACTGGTGGTGGCTCGTGAGAGAAATTTATGGTTCACCCATGTACACGTGGCCTGTTCAAGCACCAGAATGTTAGTGTGTGCAGGGTCCTCGCTTGTGCATTTTACTTTTGTCATCTTTAACTGGCTGGCTGATGACATTAACTCTTTCTGAAGGGTTTCTCAGCAGGCAGGGGCTCCAGGAGTGCTGCCTGGGGAAGTGGACGGGATCACAACCTGTGGGACACAAGCAAGAGACAGAATGCATTTGTCACCACCATCCCCCTCTCCAGCCACCAATCTAGACATTCAATGCCATGTTGAGTTTATAGTAAATAGAGAGAAGGATGTGGAGGGGGGCTCACCTCTGAATACTTTTACATTTCTCCCTCATATTTGTCTTTCCCTCCTCCCTATCAACCTAACAGGCAGACCACAAGAATGCACACTCGTCTGTTCCTAAAGACTGATGAGAAGAACCTAAAATCCTACCCGATTGCATGGGTATCGTGAATTATTTGCTGTATCAGCTTCTGTTTTTCTCTGTGTCTGTGTGAATATGGTCATCCTGTACTGAGACTTCTTTTGGGAAGACGTGTTTCTTCTGATTAATATCTGTCCAAAACTTTCTCATGCCTTTTAGGGCATTCCTTGGTTCCTGCACTTTAATGAACTTTGAGGTTTGGAGAAATGGGCAAAGTTTGTGCATCCACATCAGACAAATTGAAGCTCAAGGAAAGAAAATGAGGAAGCTAAGGGCAAACAGATGATCAGGGCCAGGGTGGAGCTTGTGAGGCTCCTCTCGGACCCTCTCTGCCACCTGGTTTCCTTCCCAAGCTCTGCCTTCACTAGGATGATTTTTGGATCACACTCAGCCTACGGATTCATAGAAACAATGAATCAACTATCTCTAGCCGTAAAACCGCTTATGCACCATGGTGTGCGGGTCAGCTGAAACCTGCCGGTGTCCCTTGCTATCAAAATACTGCCCAGGAAAGGGCTGACTTGCATTTGGACTGTGTCTAATGGACAAAGTCCATTTATAGATGTTGTGTGAGCTACTAACAAAAACCTTATTATTATTATTATTATTATTATATTGAGAGGAAGATGAGAAGAGTGGGTCCCAGCACCTCTCACTGTAGCTCAGCCAAGTGTGTCCTGTGTCTACTATGGGATGCATCTTTCACTACCCTCCTTTCAAGTGTTTGCAGAAAGGCAGCGAATTATCAAGAAAAATGCAAGACAACCTACAGTATGGGAAAACCTTTTTACTAGTTGTTTCTCAAACAAAAGACTACTATCTGTAATATTTAGAGAACTTAAAAAAATCAGCTCCCCAGAAATTTAAAGACCCTATTCAAAAATGGGCATCTGAAATGAACAGATGTTTTTCAGATGAAGAAATAAAGGCAGCTAAGAAACCTGAAGAAATACTCAACATCACTGGTCATTCAAGAGATACAGATGAAATAGCACTGAGATTTTTATCCCACTCTACAAAGAATGGCTGCTACCATGAAATCAACCAACAACAAATGCTGGTGAGGCTGTGGGGAGGAAGGAACACTTCTCCACTGTTGGTGGAATGTAGCCTGGTACAACCACTACAGAGGTCAGTGTGGAGGCACCTCAAAATTTAGGATTAGAGGTACCATTTCACCTTGGAAGGGATACACACAAAAGAATTAAAAGAATCATATCACAGCACCATATGTACACCCATGTTTATAGCAGCTTAGTTTGTAATAGCTAAATCTTGGAAACAGCCCAATTGCTTATCAACAGGAGACTGGATAAAGATGTGGGTTTAAAAAAAGGGGGGGGGAGTATTTCTCAGCCACAAAGAATGATAAATTTAAGACATTTGTACTTAAATGGGTGTGCCTTGATGACATATTCATAAGTGAAATAAATAGGATACAGATGGATAAATATTATATCTTTTCTCTAGTATGAGAAACTAAAGGTATAAATAAATTCCAGAATCTATGATAGGTATTGTGAAATAGGAAGAAAATGTCTGAAAGGAAAGGGCAAAGGGGGAGGTAGGAGTAAGTAAAGAAGGGAAAGAAAAAATCTGATGGTAAAAAAGGAAACAAAGCTTATGCATATAGGAAGTAGGGGTTGTAGGGAGAGCAGAGGAATGGGAAAAAATAAGAATCAAGATGTGTCATGTACGGGTACAGATTCTCTTTAAAAATTATTTTTATTGTGAAGCATGTACATTTTATACACACATCATGATCACACTCAACATTGAGAATTTGTACCAGTATGTGACATGACTTAATTCTCATTTTTCCCATTCCTCTACGCACCCTACAACCCCACTCCCTATATACATTTAAGGTTTGTTTCCCTTTTTTTACCATCACAATTTTTCTTTCCTCTCATTACTTACTCCTACCCCCTCATTTCCCTTAGGATATTTTCTATTTTACAATATCTATCGTACATTCTAAAACTCATTTACATTTTTAGTTTCTCATGCCAGAGAAGAGATACAGTATTTACACATCTGTGTCCTATTTATTTCACTTATGAGTATGTCCTTAAGGTACATCCATTTGAGTATGAATCACTCAACAAATTCTCAATGTTGAATGTGATATAAAGTATGTATAAAATGCACCAATAAAATCAATTTTAAAAAGAATAATTCTGTGCCTTAGGGTATAAGGATGGAAAAAAGCCCAATCTCTAATGTGATGTATATACCTATCTATCTACTGAACATTTATAAGGTATGATCCAGAAATAATGTGTTACAAATAAAAAATTATTACAGTAAAAGGCATAAAATTGCCAATAATGGGCCCCCCCAACACTTCTCCTCACTTGTTCCTTCATTCTTGCTGCTTTCTGAAGTAGCTCCGGAGCTCTTCTTTCCTGATCGTCTAGTTGCACTGTTGTAGCTGCCTCAGGGTCCAGAATCAATTCAAAACACTTTTCATTGTTGTTTGACTCCTGGGTAGATCCAGAAGCCTCATGTGCTGGATCTGGGGAACACAGTGAGTGAGGACCCACTGTGATGTTTTCACAAACCTGCCTGTCTGCTGGATGGCAGTTGGTGGCAGCATTTCTGGTATGTATGTATGTATGTATGTATGTATGTATGTATGTATGTATGTATGTATTTTTACCACAGTTGGTGAAGACATTCATCACAGACAACTTCTAGAACTTCAAAAAGTGGCTTCAATGATGAGATATATGTGCTACATGCAAAGAAGGGTATTTTGGTGCGGATTAATGGTGATGTATCTCTTACTATAATGGATTTTTGTTTTTTGGTGGGGTTTTTTTCTTTTTCTTTTTTGGTGGTACTGGGGATTGAACTCAGAACCTTATGCCTCCAAGCTAGGCACAGTACCACTTGAGCTAAATCCCCGGCCCTTATAATGGATTTTTAATTTACATATTCACCGCATTTTTCAATCCCATCAGGATGTCTTACCTCGTGTGTGAGGCAAACTCAGTATGTTCAAACTTGGGTTTCTGCTCAAAGCCATGTGGCATGAGGGACAACTGTGCATATGAGGGACCCAGCAAGTCTGATATAGGTGGAACAGAAGGTATGAACAGGCACAGAATTTTCTGCGAAAGAAGCTGGAGGAATGGATGAGTTTTAAAGTACAATTTTACCAGCAAGTGGTGGCTTGAAGACAGATAGGAGAAGGGGCGAAGAGGTGGATTGCAGGATACAGTGAATATAAAATGACTGGGCGAGAAAGACCCGAAGTCTTCACGGAGCAAGGCAGGGCAGTGGAGGAGCAGGAGAGAAGCGTGGGATGGTGATGAAAGGGATGGAGGGGAGTCCAAGGCCCCCGAAACAGGCTGAGAGCCCAAACGGCATTTCTGAGAAAACGCCACTTCCTTTGGGCTGGAGGGAACGGCCAAGGAGACCCAGAGGACACAGGCAGCTGGAGGTGGGCACTGTGTGAGTGGATCCTCCGCAGACAGCCGAAGTAGGAAAGGGAGGGGAGGGGGAGTCACAGGAGAGCAGCGCCCCAGGTCTGAGCGAGCTGACGGTGAGGACGAGCGTATTTGAGGGTCTGGAGCTGGGAGGGGAAGTTGGATGAGAAGCTGGGACATTTCTTTCCTCTTTCATGCTTTGTGCAGCTATGACAAGCACATTTATGAGACAGATGGGGCCCATTTCCAGTGAAGTGGCACCAACAGAACCCAAGGGCTTATTTTCTGACCAGACTGTCCTCAAAACAGTACAGCCTTAGCAAATGTTGGTACAAAATGTATCTGTTTTGTTAACAACACAAGTCATTGACCACAAATGCGTGTGCTTGTGCTGGCTTACATGTACTTACGGTCTTTTCCCTGTTTTTTCTTCTTGCCAGAAATATAAGACTCTAGTATTCATGCTGTCTTCTCACTGGAATTTGAAGCTCATTTTCTAATTGCTGATCAGCAGCCAGGTATGGAAAGATATGTCTAAAAAGGGTGTCCTGAGAGGAGAAAAAGCTCTGGAACTTTGCTTGCAAAATCTTGTGAACCAATTACATTTGTATTCTACTCCATGAGCTGGGTGCATGCAGCCATTGCTACATAAAAGATATTCTCCATGGATTGGATAAAGAAGGTGTTTTTTTAAAAAAATAAAATGGAGTATTACTCTGCCATAAAAAACAAGTTTCAGTCATTTATGTGCAAATGGACACACCTTGGGGACACGCTAATATGTGAAATAAATACATCACAGATATGTAAATACCGTATCTTTTCCCTGGTATGAGAACCTGTAGATGTAAATAAGTATGTAGAATGTATGATAGATTTTGTGAAATAAGAAATATTCAAAGGGAATGTGGTAGGGGAAAGTAATGAGGGGAAAGAATAAATATGATTTGAAAAGAAAATGAAAGCACATGTATAGAAGGGGTTGTGGGATGTGGAGGGGGTAGGGATATGGGTAAAAATGAGAATTAACTCGTGTCATATACTGGTACAAATTCCCCAATGTTGGGTGTGATTGTGAGCTGTATATAAAATGTAGCAATAAAAAATCAATTTAAAAGAAGATATTCTCCATGGATAGGTGAGATCTGTCATTAGATACACTTCAGGCCAGTAATAGATACATGAAGTGCCTTCTTCAGGGTTGGAACTGTGGTTAATACATTGAAGCACAGGATGCATTATTTGCAGGAAAAGTCTGATGGTGGGAAGCTTAAGACACCAAGGAGGATGCAATTACTCTGCAGGTCCTTCCGTAGAGCACGTTCTCCGAGGGACTTGGTTCTACCAAAAGGCTTCTGAGCCCTGCTTTACTCTAGAAGAGCTGTTGCATCTTAACCATGACTGTTTTAATTCTAAATGCTGATTGGATTCTTTTCACCAATAACTGTCTATCTTGTAGAGAAGCATCAATTCCTGGACGACAGATGAAAAAGCCCCACTTGAGGAGGAGGAAGGGAGAGAGAGGAGGAGAAGGTAGGGGAAACTGATGGCAATGCAGACTGGCTTCTGCTGTAACTTCCCACAGGATATCTTGGGGCTGTCATTCTCCAGACTTCAGATTCAAGGTGACGCCATCACATCTGCCACAGACAGGGGTGGAGGACACACGCACTTGAACCTTGACATTGCCAGCTCACCAGGGTGGAGCTACTCCCCTTCAACCCTCCTCTGCCCACATGAGGCATACCCTGGCCCCAGCTCTGCCTTTGGCTGTGATATTTGTGGGATACCAACTGCTTCATTCTTCAGGGGCCCCATTACACTGCTTGGGATCTACTTAGGGTTTCTTGCTAC
>PVIC010013821.1:8863-37604 GCA_004025085.1 Thryonomys swinderianus | reverse complement strand
AGCTCCAGGCTGATTTTTGCAATATATAAAGTTGTATGATTTATTACATACTTATACATGATTTTACTGTTCTTTTATCATAATGTGTTACTTCATATATATGATGGCTTATGTACTGATGTCCCCAAAAGCCTCAAGCAGTCATAGGTGGGGCTTTTCAGAGGTAGCTGAATCTCGAGTATGTGATTGATTCATGCTACGATTAAAGGTGGATATTACTAAATCAGTCCATTGAGTGGTTTTGGAACCGCTCTAATCCCAGCAGCCTGGATACACAAGGAACAAGAAGTTTGTCTTGCCTCTTGCTACCTTCTGCCTGCCATTCTCCTCTGCGATGTTCTTCATACAACCCTGTCCTGAGCCAGCCAGGAGGGTCTGAAACCTCCACGAACTGTGAGCTAAATAGACCCTTCCGCCTTTAACTCTGAGTGTCAGGTATTTTTTCCCAGCAATGAGAAGAGTAACTATGATAATATGTGTAAGCGATCTCACTGGGGACATTTCATCCTAAGTTATTTGAGATGGTAACATCACGAACCAAAAGTAGTCATTAGTAAGACTATTCTGAAACCGTGTAACATCTCCATAACAGTTTCTGCAAGACTGCTTTGAAGTCGCCTCAAAATGATTCAGTATGATCTTCTAAAAGTTTCGATCAACTATTCCTAGTAATTAGTAATTTTCAAATATTCTCTGTCCTAATCATACAAACTCCAAATTCATCTCCAACCATAGTTTATCACGCCAGTTATATAGCAGAAAAAAATTACAGAAATCTGGCAAACATATTGCAAAGATGTGCCCTTCTTAAAGTTTGCAGTGTTCCAGAAAAATAGTTGCTAACAAACCAACAATGTCAAATGCTGGCAGGGCTGTGGGGGAAAAGGAGTCCTCCACTGTTGGTGGAAGTGTAGACTGGTGCAACCACTGTGGAAATCAGTGTAAAGATTTCTGAAAAAAACTAAACCCAGCGATTCCATTTGACCCAGCCAGACCTTTTCTTGGTATCTTCCCAAAAGAATTACAAGCATCATACCACTCCTCAGCATGTTTATAGCAGCACAGTTTGTAATAGGAAAATGTTAGAAACAGGCTAAATGTCCATCAACTAACAAATGGATAAAGCTGTGTTAAAAAAATAAAATTAAGAAAAAAAGATGTGTGGGGTTTTTATACAATGGAGTACTACTCTGCCATAAGGAAGGATGAGCTTCAGATATTTATATTTATAGCTAAATGGATGGACCTTGAGACCATACTTTTAAGTGAAATAAATCAGATGCACATGTTTTAAGTACTACCCTGTATTTCTCTGATGTGAGGAATCAAAAGTAGAAATAAGGACTGAAATGTATAACAGATGTTGGAAAATGGGAAGAAAGTGTTCAATTAGTAAGCAGAAAAAGGGAGAAAGAGGGAAGGAAGGGACAAGAAAAAAGTGAAAATAGAAGAGAAAAATGGAAACAAAGCTTTTGTACTTAAGGAGTGGGAATGGAATAAAATAAAATACAATTTCTTTTTTAAAAAGTTTGGAGTGTTAACTCTAAACCTTAAGTCAGCCGAGTATATTTAAAAATGAAACAATACAGTCAAGGTTATGACTACTTAGGGTAGTTCCGCTTTCCTAAGAAAGTGCAACAACTGTTATCTACAGTGTTAAGGGAGAAAATTGGCTGCAGCACACTCATTAACTTCACTCAGAGATACACAGTCACTTTTAGAAACTCATTTATCTAGTGATTAAAAACCACGCTGGGCTCAGAGAACTCATTCAGTTTTATATGAACATAAATTTCTTTAGTTTTTTTTAACCTATGTACATTGCTGATGTACAATTAACCACGTTAATGGATTATTCTATTAGTGTTATATCTAAGAAATCTACTTGCTTAATATCATTCAGTAAGGTTTTATAGTTTCCAGAGTAATTGTTTTGCCTATCTTCTGTCAAATTTACCCCCAAGTGTTTGTATTATTGATATTATGTCAAATATTGATTTTAGGGGCCGGAGATTTAGCCCAGTGGTTCTGGCACCTGCCTCACAAGCACAAGGTCCTGAGTTCGAGCCCAGTAACCATATACAACAATGCTGGGCGTGGTGACTCATGACCACCAGTAATCAGTACCACATACCACAGTGCTGGGCAGGTGTGATGGCTCACGCCTGTCATCCCAGCACTCGGGAGGCGGAGACAGGAGGATTGCTGAGTTGGAGGCTTGCCTGGGCTCCATAGTGAGCTCAAGGCCAGCCTGGACTACAAAGCGAGACCCTGTCTCAAAAAAAAAAAATTTGATTTTAATGAATTTTAGTGTGAGCCCTGGGGGTACAGCTCAGTGGCAGAGAACCTGACCAGTGTGTGCAAGGCCCTAGGGTTTGATCTCTACCACCACAAGGTGTGAAAAATTTAATGTTAAATAAATATATTCCATTCTCAGTATAGCAACCTATACTTGATTTAAAAAGATTGATCTTCAAACTAGGTGTGGTGGTACATGCCTCTAATCCCAGAATTCTGGGAAAGTACGGCAGAAGGAAAGCAATTTAGTAGCTTAGTAAAGCAGTCTTAAAATTAGAAAAATGCTGGCATGCAGCTCAGTGAAAGGCCCCTGGGGTCCATCCCTACCACTGCAAGACATAAAATAAAACTGATTTTGTATTCTGTAAGTACACTCAATATATTCATCAGTAATGGTGCTTCCTTCTAGAATCTATAGTATGATGTACATAGACCATGATACCCTTGAAGAATAATGACAGATTGGCTTCTGCTTTCCTAATCTGGATACTTTCCTGTCTTTTATTGATGTGATACCTAGAATATCTAACACAAAGTCCAACAGAACTGCTTAAAAGAGGCATTCTTTTTTTCCTTTTTTCCCTGAGACAGCCTATGTCGTTCAGGCTGGCCTTGAACTTACTAAGTATCCCAGGCTGGTCTGGAATTCATGGTGATCCTTCTGCCTCAGCCTCCCAAGTACAAGGATTACAGGTGCACAACAACACACCCAGCAGAAACCAGGCATTCTTGTCTTATGCTTGGTTATAGCTGGAAAGCATTCAGCCTTATATAAGTTTTTAATTGGGGGAGGGGGCAGGGTCTCAGTCTGTAGTCCATCTGGCCTTGAATTTAACTACACAGGACAGGCTAGTCCCAAACGCTTGATCCTCCTGCCTCAGTCTTCTAAGTATGGAAACATTTAACTTTTCACCAATAATTATGGCACTGTTGGTGCTTTATATACATAAACACACACACTGGAGTGAGAAATGTCCTCAACACTCAATGTATAGAATGATTTTTATAAGAAATAGATTTAAATTTTATCAAATGCTTTTTCTACTTCTACAGAAATGAACATACAACTTTTCTTTATTAATGCCAATGGAAGATAAATATAGTCCTTATTTCATTTTGTCAAAGGAGGAGCCCCAAGTTCTATCCTTTTTGAAGGAAGAAATGAATAAGAAAATCCAGTTGAGTATGTGAGCACATACTAAAGCAGCTGTTAGAACTCTGCCAACCCTATTAATGACTGAGCAGAATCTTGGGTAAGATGGGGAGCTTCAGTTTAAAGTTATCCATATCCTGTAACAAAATACACTACCACTGCCTAACAATCTGCATGATGAGCAGTAGTATTTCAGACACACTGGAAGCATCCGAGTAAATTCAGCCAGAGCCAGAAGGTATAAAGACAAAGCTCACTAGGGTAGCGATTTAGCTCAGTGGTTCCTTTGTCTGCCTGACAAGCACAAGGTCCTGAGTTCGATCCCCAGTATCACATATCACAGTGCCAGGCTCAGCAGCTCATGCTGGTAATACTGGCACTTGGGAGGCAGAGACAGGAGGATTTTTGTACGTTTGAGGCTAGCCTGGGATACATATTGAGTTCAGAGCCAGCCTGAACTATAAAACGAGACTGTCTTGGGCCAGAGATTTAGCTCAGTGATTCCGGTGCTTGCCTTGCAAGTGCAAGGTCCTGAGTTCGATCCCTAGTAACCACAGACAATGCTGGGTATGGTGACTCATGCCCACTAGCAATCAATACCACATAGCAGTGCCGGGCGTAGTGGCTCATGCCTGTAATCCCAGCACTTGGGAGGCAGAGGCAGGAGGATTGCTGAGTTCAAAGCTTGCTTGGGCTACATAATGAGCTCACAGCCAGCCTGAACTACAAAGTGAGACCCTGTCTCCAAAAAAAGAGACTGTCTCAAAAAAACTTTAAAAAAATGACAAAGCTCACTAAACCAGTGATATTTTTCATGGTTCTGTTTGATGTAGCTGATGTACAATACTATCAAGAGAAGACTATATAGTCTCAGTTAATGTCAGTAAACTTTCTCACACCAAAAGAAATATTAGTAATTTTCCAAAAAAAAGAAAACTTGAGGTTAGCTATGAAAGCCTCCCTGGCTTGACACAGCTACAGAAGATTTTTTTTTTATTCACAGTACTTATGTTCTCCAAAGTTACCACAAATGCAAAATTAGCAAATACCGAACCATGGCTCACAGAGGAAGAGGGTGAAATGGTTTCTGCAATCCACTTGGTCATAATGTTTGCATCAGCTCATCAACTTCCTACGGATGTTTCTGTTTAGAGACATCTTACTGCTTTATGTGGATCTATCTACATCTATAATTTGCTGTATAATTGATAGGAATTTACATTTGATCTATTAACACTGAAGTCACAGTCAACAGCATTGAAACTCATGCCTGATAATTAGCCTGTCACACATTTTTACTGTGCAAGGAGCTTCACAGCCTTCTTGTGCTTAGGAGCGTAAGGCAGCATCAACGCTACACTTGTTGGACATTTTAAACAAACAAGTACCAACACAGAGCACAAAAATGCAAAAAATATCCCACTAAGTTACACAATGAAAGGACACTTGTCTATAGTACAGCGGCTGAAACATGAAGGCAGATCACTGCATTCTTTGGCCTCTGACCGAAGTTGCACATAAAGGAAGTTTTGCCCCTCAGCATAAATTTATAAACAACAGTAAAAGTATCCTGAATGTTGATTTAGTTTCACAAGTAAATTTTACTAAGTCAACTCACAGCTACAAACCAGTGAGAAAAAAAGAACAATCGTAAATATATAGGGGTCTACCCTGCCTTTATCAGCATGGTAACTCAGTTATCCTTAACTATGTTTCTGGTCATAGATCCCTGTGAGAATCTGATAAAGATTATACATCCTCAGGGAAAAAATGTGCACATTAAAAAAATTGTAATTTCTGTGGATTTATGAACCTCCTAAAGTCCATTCCAACCATTTCCATCCATGAAACGTAGTTTAAAATTGCCAACTTTAAAGGTTCTAGGCCAAGAAAATTTAAATGTCTCTTGATAACTCTCTTAGATTTAAACCACTGCTGAATATTTCAAATTTCCAAAGTAGCCACTGCCATGTTTATCATCAAGTTCCCTTTTCTGAATGCACAGAGGACGGAGATTAGGGCTTGCCAACCAGACAGAAAGGTAGGGGTTACAGAGGATGAAGGGTCCTCACAGATTTATACTTTCTACACAAAATTTTCTTGCAGAGTACTATCTATTTACCCAACATTAATGGAAAAGGAAGACGTAAAACAATTTAGAGTCTCTCTTCCTCCTTAAAATGCTCCAATTCTGGCATACAAACACAATAACATTTATATCTGTCCTATAATTTCACTTGGTTTTTTATGTCTTAACTATCTTAGAATGTTATTCCCCCACCATCTCTAGTTTCAAAGAATTTCCTTTGAAAGAGTGTTCAAAGTATTTTCATATCACATTTGCAACTGAAACATTAATCTGAAAAATGTTGTGGAAATATAAGTAAAGAAAAAAATTTTTAAAAAAACATGAAGGACGGACAAAACAAATGATTTGTTCACTGTTTACTGATAAAAGCTAGTTAACTGGTAAAGAAAATTACATTCCCATTCCAACTGAATAGGAGAATATAAAGAACTGCTAAGTGGAATGTTCTTTATTAAAAATTGTAAAAGACACTGGATGGTTTTAGTACAAAGATAAAAAATAATTCATGTTAGGTTAGCACAGAGGTCTAGTGATGCTAATAATATTCAAATATTAATGAAGAACAATACATTTTTAATAAAAAATTTGAAAGTCAAAATATGGCTCTGCTTTGATAAATGGTAAACCTAGCAAGGTTCTAGATTACATCATTTAAGATATTTCTGGTAAGTAATTTGACTGTTATTTCTTCACAGAAGATACACAAATGGTCAATAAATATAAGAAATAATGTAGAATGCCAGTATTCATGAGGGAAAGCAAATCAAAAATAAAACACAATACAACTTTATACCATAGGATTTTTAAAACAGAAAAAAAAAACTAGTGTTGGTGAAGGTGTACACAAATTGGGACCTTATATGTTACTGATGAAATGTTAATTATTGACACATTATGGGAAACAGTTTGGCCATTCCTGAATAAGTTAAACAAATACAAAATTACCTTCTTATCTAGTAGTTACCTTCTCAGGAATATACTAAAAGAATAAGAGGGCCGGAGGATTAGCTCAGTGGTTCCGGCACCTGCTTTGCAAGCGCAAGGTCCTGAGTTCGATCCCCGGAAACCACATACAATGCTGGGAGTGGAGACTCATGCCCACCAGCAATCAATACCACATACCACAGTGCCGGGCGTGGTGGCTCAAGCCTGTAATCCCAGCACTCGGGAGGCAGAGGCAGGAGGATTGCTGAGTTAGAGGCTTGCCTGGGCTCCATAGTGAGCTCAGGGCCAGCCTGAACTACAAAGCGAGACCCTGTCTCAAAAAAAAAAAAAAAAAAAAGAATAAGAATAGACATTCAAAAGATGAAAATAACCTAACTATTTGATGAATGGATAACAAATGTGATACAGCTTCACAATGGAATATTAGTCAGCCATAAAAACAAAGTACAAATATAGTCAACAACATGGATGACTCTCCATCATATTATTCTAAGTGAAAGAAGGCAGGCAGAAAAGGTCAGATTGTAGTGATTCTAGATAAGTGAAACTCCCAGGATAAATCAATTTATAGATAGAAAGCTGTCTGGATTGAGGGCAATGGAAAATGGGAAATGATTGTTTAGTAGGTATGGAGTTTTTCTTTGTTGTGTTGAAAGTATTGGGAAATAAGATGGTGATTATGTCTACACAATCTCATTAGTGCCATAAATGCTACTAGCTGGGCATGGTAGTCACACCAGCAATTCCAGAATGATGGAGTCTGAGGCAGAAGAACCATGAGTTTCAGGCCAGGCTGGGTTACACAGTGAGTTGAAGTCCAGCATGATCTACAGAGGGAGACCCATCTTTAAAACCAAACAAAAAATAACTTGGTTATGTTTTATTTGAATTTTCTAAGTATAAAAAAGATGAAACTGCTTTATCCTAAATGTTACTACTGATTATTGAAGCGTCCTAAAATGCAACATGACAGAATTTGTCACTGAGCAGTATTTAGCAACTCTATGAAAGCTGTAGGAGAGCCAGATTGGTGGTCGGACAGCGAAGGAAAAGAATTCTGTAATATAGAAGAGAATAAACTGGAGCACAGGGGGAAAAACTGTTTGAGGGTGTTTATGGGAAGTGGTAATAACAGGGTAGATTTTATCCGACTCCCAGGAAGAAGAAGAGGAATCATAGATTGTGTTGTGACATTCCAGCTTAGCACCCGGAAGTTAGAGAAAAGAAAGTTGGAATTCATTTGCTAATGGATTGTAAGAGCCACCTAAACATATGATTGCCTTAAATAAACATTTAAAAGAGAAGGAAGGAAACCCCTGGAGCGCTGTAAGAGAAGGAATTGCCAGCTATGAAGAGGGACAGAGGGAGGCAGGGCAGGAGGAAAACCTGAGGGGCAAGACAGCCCTGGAGCTAAGCCAGAAAGTGTTTTTAAACGAGTGGCAGCATCAACATGGGTAAAAGCCGCAGGTGAGTTAAAAACTGAAAAGTCTTAGTGGACTTGGCCACTAAAAGGTGAGGGGTGAGTCCTGCCAGCTTGGCCGCAGAGAGGAGGCGAGGACAACTGAGCAGCGGAGAGGACAGGAGATATAGAAGGGTGGGTTGCACTTTCAAGAGAGTCAGCTAAAAAGGAACGAAAACAAAAAACAGATGTTGGAGAGGTGTTCCTTCCTTTACATTGTTTACAGGAGCACATCTGGAACAAAGGTAGCGAAGACTAGGGTGAGGATAAGATTTGACTGACGGCATGAGAGATTTCTATACAGAAAGACAGAAGGGAAACTCTGTACTTATTTCTCACACACTCGATCATGATGAGAATGTGCAAGTGTGAATAAATTATGAGTAACTATGTAGAAGCCCCTGGGAATACTTCTTAATGACTCAAGTGATTGCTTACTAAAGAGGAGGTGAACGGTGATTTCCTGAGAGAGGGACGGGAGGCTGGACTGAGTTTCAGGGTAGGAATACATTATTAAAGTGAATTCTCGGGAAAACAAGAAAGCAAACGCCGTAGCTTAGAAAAGTGACAGGAACAGGTCCACGGTTGGTAGTTGGACAGCAAAGGAAAATAATTCTGTAATACAGAAGAGAATAAACTGGGGCACAGATAGTAAAGTCTCGGGCTTCCACTTAAGGAGATTTTGGGAGACGGTGTAACTTTGGAGGCAGGGTCTGGTCCTGCTCATCCAGTGGCGCTCTTGAAGAAATATGGGGACCCAGCGCCCTCTCTCTTTGGTTCCTAACCAAATATATCCATAGCAGTACGGCCAAAGGACAAAGGACTGAAAGTATGAGATGAAATAAACTTCCTTCTTTCAAGTTTATCTCAGATATTTTATACCAAGAATGGAAAGCTGACTAACAGCAAAACAAAAAAAACTGAAAAGAAAGTTGAGAGCCCAACTCATTCTGGAAAACATTATTTTGTTTCAGTACCAATCAGCATGATTTGTATAAGTAATGAATCCTACTCACCATGCATTCTGTTCTCATTCTAGTTTCTTTTGGCATTTTATAGAATTGGAAATAACTATCATTTAGAGTATAATTAAAAATGACTCAATATTTACAAATTATATATGTTGGTAAATTTTTTCTCAGCCATGTGAGACAGTTACATCTGTACTTCAAAAACATGGCTATATTTATGGCTGAATCTGTAGAGATGTAATGAGAATTTGTTGATTATAGCCTCTTTTTAAAATAATGCCTTTGTCTCCAGTAGTCAGTAAAATAAGAATTCCTAGCTCTAAGGATATAAGGATTAGTCAGTTTTTTAAAAAAAATCTACAATGAGATAATATTTGTGTGGTTGTGGGAGAATTCCTAATATGTCATAATATTTATAAATAAACAATAACATATGCTTTTGTATAAACTACTATTTAAACAGAATCAGCCATATTATGTTGGTCAAACATTTCTATATAATCTCTACACATATCTCTGAAAGTAAAATTTGAAATCCAGGGACAATAGTTTTATATTAGACACAGATAATGCTAAATCAACTGTCCTGCATCAGATATTTTTAAAAGCTTACATTAATTCAAAATTTAGAAATTTCCCTGCAGATTCTATAAAGTTAATTTACACTATAAGTAATTCCTTAAAATACCAAACTAGCAATATTTGGAATATCATATGAACCTTGTCACTTGACATAAACATTTACAGGTAGGAGGCCATTCCATAAGAATCATAAAAACATAATTTTGCATCTATCATGACTAGGAGAGAAATTTAGGATTTGAACTTTCTGATTGTAAACAAATTGTGAATTAAGTCTAGCTTTTTAGCTTGCCTTACATGAGAAAAATGTTAAATTAAAAACTAGAAGAATTCTGTTCTTTGGGCATTAAGTGGATTATTTAATGATTTACCCATTTTAATCAAATGTCATAAATACATATGCACACAATTTTATTCATATAAATAGAATTTCATCACTAGATATTTATCTCTTACTTTTTAGTTTGACATCCAATGAAGACAAAAACGAGTCCCCATTTTTGCTCATGGGTCACAGACAATCAGCCTGGAAATATGGTACAGACTCTTTATTTTATTTGCTAATTCCAAATATTAGTCATTACTACCATACTTCTAATTATTAAAGAAGCATAGAAAGAACTATGAGTCTACTAACAACCCAAGTTTCAGATTTCAGTGTTAAGCCAGAAACACGAAGGCTCTGACACTCAAGCCTACTCGTAAGCTACAAAACCAGCCAGCATCTGCTGCCCGCCTCCCCTGCCACACACACACACACACACACACACACTAAAGCACACACGGACTCTTGATCGGAGAAGAACAGGACTCATTACTCATGGCATCATCAACAGCCAAAATAATTATGTTTGGGATAATTCCCCGAGCGTCAATCCCAGCAGGGCCATGCTGCAAGGGGGAGAAGTTTCTAGTGAGTGCAGTGGGTCGCATCACAAGAAAGCAACTGCCAAAGCAGGGAGCTCTGACTGGCTGATGGGCTGCTGTTCTGCTCTGCTCCAGAGAAAATGTTACTCATTACTCTAGAATGTAAGCAAATCTCCGAGGAGGGAAAGAGAAAGTCTTTTATTTTTATTACCCTGGGATGTCTCCAGGGAGTGACATGTCACTAACTTCACTATCCTGGAATTTCTCCTTTTACAAACATTGGCACCGTAAATGTCTTTGTTTAGCGCATGCAGACTGTGCAGGGATATGAGAAATCCATGCACTGTCTCTCAACAGTTTCCCATCTGGAATTGGAGATAATGGACATACTGAAGTTATATTAAGGTATTATAAGGGTTTGATCCAAAATGCCTAATAGCACATAGAAGAATTAACTATGTGAGACTGTGGTAGTACAGGCTTCATGAGAGATGTACTGAACAGGAGTGCTTTTGATTTACTTGGTACAAAATGGAAAAAAAACCTATCCATTTGTAACATTTTATGCAATGGATGTCTTGTAACAATCCAATAATGTCTACTATGCAAACAGGATGAAACCCCTTCTGTTTGTTTTACTTATTTATTTTTTTCCTATTGTTTTTCTGGCAGAGGGAAATCAAGCTCAGAACCTGGCACTAGCTAGGCTGAGCTAATCCTTGGCCCTCTTCTGTTAACTTTAATTAACCCCTTTCGCCGTGATTGTTACACAGTAGAATGTGACTCACTAATTGAAGATGTTAACTCTAACTGGTGAGAACCATCCTAGAACCATTAGAACATTCTAATAGAACAGAATAAAATACCAGAGTACACTGAGGTGCTAGTGACATGAATTGTTTTGTGAAAACTTTTTGTTGCCTATATGCACACAGGCTTCCTTGGTAGTGTTATAGAATGTACCTCTAAGGTGGAATGACTGGCAGATACACTCATTTGGTGATAAGTAGCACCTTACAAAAAGTTGGGCATTTTAAAATAGTACCTAATGAATACCAACAAACACTGAAGAAAAGGTGATTCTGAGTTTTATGTGTAAGGAACATTAGAAATTAGAAAATTACTTAATTTTCCACTGGGCAAAAGATATCAGAAATTAAATCACGGGCTGGAGATTTAGCTCAGTGGTTCCAGTGCTTGCCTAGCAAGTGCAAGGTCCCTGGTTCCATCTCCTGCAACCACATACAACAATACTGGGTGTGGTGACTCACGCCTGTAATCCCAGCAATTGCGAGTCAGTAATCAGTACCATATACCACAGTGCCAGGCATGGTGGCTCACGCCTGTAATTCTAGTACTTGAGAGGCAGAGGCAGGAGAATTGCTGAGTTTGAGGCTTGCCTGGGGTAGATAGTGAGCTCAGGGCCAGCCTGAACTACAAAGTGAGACCTTGTCTCAAAAGAAAGAAAGAAAAGGAAGAAAGAGAGAAAGAGAAAAAGAAAAATAGACTGATAATATAGCAATAGAATATCTATATAGAAATATATAGAAAAACAAGTAGACAGTCTTCATGTGAGAAGATTCAAACTCATGTGACCCCACAGTCTACATTTCTAGAACTATAGCACTGAAAAGCCAAAGGCATATGAAACAAACACTACCAAAAAGGAGGCTTTTCACAAAACTAACCCTTAGTCCATATACATTATATCCTTCACTTTTAACTGCACAGAGGCAAGTTTATACTTCTCGGTACACGATAAGATACTTTACCTTGCAAGGGTACATCTAGTCAGGAAGGGCAGGTTTGAAGACTTAGCCATATGTGATAGAGCCATGTCAGCTTGGCTAAGTAACAAACTCTCAAGATACACATATGCAAATTAAATGACAATAACCCACTATAACCAAATCTATTACCTTTCTTTTTGAACTTAATACTTTATAATGTATACGACTCTAGTAATCATAGTGGAAAATGCTGAAAGAAGTGACTGACCTAACTAGTGCTTATTGTTTTCTTGGAATTTAGTAAGTTTTTCTTATATACACAATCAACATATTTAAAAACAGGGAAATGCTATGATATTTTGCAACTGCACTAGACTTTAGGGATTACACTAAAATAGGGATGTAACAAAGAAGGGAAAATAACACACCCACAACCACTCAACTGCTTGTAGGGGAGCATGAAGACTACCTGTATATTTATGAATGCCCACCACACCTAGAGGTTACTTGTTATAGATTTTTCTTTTCTTTTTTAACTCAAAAAATGCATTTTTTGTATATTTCTATTATTCACGATGTTTAGCAAGTTTTACTTAAAGTCATATCAACTCATCTACTCAAAAATAATCACAAGAGGGGCCGGAGATTTAGCTCAGTGGTTCCGGCACCTGCCTCACAAGCGCAAGGTCCTGAATTCGATCCCGGTAACCACATACAATGCTGGGTGTGGTGACTCACCCCCACCAGCAATCAATACCACATTCCACAGTGCCGGGCCTGGTGGCTCACGCCTGCAATCCCAGTACTCGGGAGGCAGAGGCAGGAGGATTGCTGAGTTCCAGGCTTGCCTGGGCTACATAGTGAGCTCAGGGCCAGCCTGAACTACAAAGCAAGACCATGTCTCAAAAAAAAAAAAAAAATCACAAGAGAACAGAAGATTATCATGTTTTCAATAAGCACTATCTCTATGTCAATATTCATTCAAAAGTCGAAATTGTTTTAACACCCGCTTAACAACTTCATAGATAATTACCAAACAATACAAGGGTAGAAGGACATGTTTCATGGGTAACTTTCTGTGTTTAGAAAAGAACTACGTGAAGGTGGTATATGCACTTTTATGGCTAAAAAAAAAAATCACACAGACACTGAAATATTCTTCCGAACATCAGTGAGGCCGTGGATGTGATTCCTGTCAGGGCAGCACAGAATCTGCTACTGTTATAAAAAGATAAAACTGTCTGTCTTCTGCTGGTAGGAACTTATTCGAGATGCCCAAAGAATACATTCACTTTCTCCCACTGTCATAGTCAACTATAGCCCAAGACCAATAATCAGTAGAAAGCCTGCAATTCACTTGCTTCTATTGCAATTCATGTACCAATGTGTCAAATACATATTTTAAATTCTACTTTTAAAGGATGCTGTTTTTAGGCCTAGTGCACGAGGATTTAAACATTTTAAAGATAACTATCTGCTATGTACTTTTCCCTAAGTCAAAATAGTATATTTTAAATCCCTAAAGCAGAAGCAAACCAAACACTTCAAAAACAAGATTTTGTTTTGTTTTCTTACATTGTGGAACTCTTCTCATTTTGTACTTAAGAGAATATTTAATGTTCTTTCCAGTTTTAAGAGATTTTTATAAGAAAAAACCAAAAATATAAGAAATATAACTTGAAATGGATTAAAAACTAGATTGAAAATTAAGACTTTTCTGCAGCAATTACAAGCTAATTAATTAAACTGGCTAAGGGCTATCCATTTGATAATTAGCCTCTATTATAACTGTAAAGCGTTGATCAATATCCCAAGGAGAGAGGACTTTTAAATGGCAATAAAACACCAATATAAAAATATTAATGTACTTACTAGAGGCAAAACCTCTGAATGACATAAATTAAACTAAAAGATTACAATTATATTAACACTCATTTCTCTAAGTCAGAAGATAACTTTATAAAACTTAATTATTACAATCATTATATCACTAAGACTAAAATCCAGTGTTCACAGAATCACCAATCATTATTTTAACTGTAATGTACAAGCTCATGAATATAAAGGAAATAAATATGTACTTTTGAGTCATCAGACAACAGAAATTTTAAACACAGTGAAACTTAAACTCATTCGAACATTTTTCTCCAAAGCTAAGTAAAAGTAAACTGCATTTTAAATAAAGAACAGAACACATTTTATGAAATATCCTACTGATATGTCAATAAAATGGGAAGAATTTCATGTTTTCTTATTAATAGTTCTGATAATGAAAAAAATGATATTTGTGTATGTGTCTGGAAGACACACACTTTAGATTAAAAGTTACAAACTGAAAGTAAAAGGGTGAAAAATATATTATGTATACTAATCACAAGAAGGATGAGGTAGCTATATTAATGTTAGATAAATGGATAAATCTTAACAGGATATAAACTGCTGAAATTGACCATATATATATAATCTGAATAAATCTATATAACAAGTGAAGAGATGGAATTAGTAATCTAAAATTACTCACAAAGAAAAGCTGAGGCCAAAATAGCTTCACTGCTAAATTCTGACATTTAATAAACAATATCAATTTTTCACAACCTCTTCTAAAAGAAAAGGAAACACATCTCAACCATTTTATGAAATTAGTGTCACCACAGTACCAGAATCAAAGAAATCACACAAGGATTCTACAGACTAACATACACTGTATATGACAGACAAATCCAAGGAATGCAAGTTAGTTCAATATCTAGCGATCAGGAACTGCAATATATCAACAGAAGAAAAAACAAAAATCACATGATTGTTTCAAAAACCTAAGAAAGAATAGGTGGGCGAGTGAAGCATGTCTATGATCCCACCATCTGGGGGACTGAGGCAGGAGGACCATCATGAGGTCCAGGCCAACATGGGCTACATATTGAGTTCAAGGCTAACCTGGACTACATAGCAAGACAGACAAAAAACTAGGAACAGAAGGGAGCTTCTTCAACCTGATAAAGAACAAGTTAAGAAACCTGCAGAAAAAAATACTAAACTTAATGAGTGGTATCACCTAAATGGTTACTCACAAAATGAAGAACAAGACAAGGATGTCTGCTCTTACTGCTTCTAGTCACTCTATGCTAAAGCCCTTGTCAGGGCAATCTGGATGAAAAACATGTCATGCTTCCAGACTGGAAAGGAGGATTTCTTTCTTCACAGAAAACATGACTTGGCATATAGGAAAACATACAGAACCCACTAAAAATAAAAGAATAAATGAATGAATTTAGAAAGACTGCAGGATACAGATTAGTATTTTTAAAAACACAATTATATTGGGCCAGAGGGTTAGCTCAGTGGTTCTGGCACCTGCCTCGCAAGCGCAAGGACCTGAGTTCAATCCGCGGTAACCACATATAATGCTAGGCATGGAGACTCACGCCCACCAACAATCAACACCACATACCACAATGCCCGATGTGGTGGCTCACGCCTGTCATTCCAGCACTTGGAAGGCAGAGACAGGAGGATTGCTGAGTTCGCGGTGGCTTGCCTGGGCACCATAGTGAGCTCAGGGCCAGCCTGAACTACAAAGTGAGACCCTGTCTCAAAAAGCAAAAAAAAAAAAACCACAATTATATTCTATGTACCTTCAAAAAAAAAATCTGAATTTGAAATTGAGTGATTCCACTTACAACATCAACAAAAGGAAAAAAAAATCTAGAAATTTTCTTTAAAAGTACAAAACCTATACTCTGAAAACTATAAAACATTGTTGAAAGTAATGATTTAAATAAATCGAAAAACATGCCATGTTCATAGTTCCGAAGACTTTTAAGATGGCAAAATAACCTAGATTTTGCTAAAGCTTCAACACAATCTCTGTTAGATCCCAGTTATATTCTGTGACAACTGACAGAAAATTCATTTGAAATCACAAGGGACCCAGAATAGTCAATGAGAAAAAACAAGGCGGGTGGGAATGATGGCTGAAGTGTAGAGATTCTTTCTGACTGTGATGAAAATGCTCTAGAAGGGCCGGAGGGTTAGCTCAGTGGTTCTGGTGCCTGCCTCGCAAGCGCAAGGTCCTGAGTTCGATCCCCGCTAACCATATATAATGCTGGGCATGGAGACATGCCCACCAACAATCAACACCGCATACCACAATGCTGGACGTGGTGGCTCACGCCTGTAATCCCAGCACTCAGGAGGGCAGAGACAGGAGGATTGCTGAGTTCGCGGCAGCTTGCCTGGGCACCATAGTGAGCTCAGGGCCAGCCTGAACTACAAAGCGAGACCCTGTCTCAAAAGCAAAAAAAAAAAAGAAAAGAAAATGCTCTAGAAACACCAAGGGACTGGGTGTGGTTCTAAAGTCTGTAATCCTAGCACTTGGTAGGCTGAGGCAGGAGGATCCTCAGGAGTTTGAGTCCATCCTGGGCTACATACTGAATATAACTGAGGTCAGCCTGAATAATTTAGTAAGACCTTGTCTTAAAAAAAATTATGAATACAACAAAAGCCACAGCTTTTAAACAGAAGAACTGTGCGGCATATCAATTATATCAAGAAGGCTACTTTTAAACAAGAAGAGTAAGCAAACATCTTACAGAAAAATGAAATAATGTAAATTTGCTTTGATAAAGGGAATAGAAATCTACATTTTTCTGGATAATCTAGGTTATATATTTTCATTGTATATACATGTGCGCAAAATGCAGACACGGTGGAACAGTGGCTTATATTTTAATTGGTATCTTATCCCTTTTGCTTCTCAACACATACAAAAAGAAAAGAATGAAAAAAAGACTTTTCAGTTCAAGAGAACTGAACCCTAAAATTATACTATCTTTTTATCCAAATAAAGACAATTATAGAAACAATAATATCAGCTCAGTTTAAATTCCCTCAAATGCAGGTGAAAAATGGCCCTTCAAAAACAGAAGAGAATTTCATCAACTGGTTTTAAAATAACAATGAAATAAAGAGCAAAACAGACAAGACTCCTGTTGGCCTCTGGCTCTCTTCAATATAGAAGTATGATAAAGGGAAGAGTAAGTCAGTGTTGATATAGTAAGGAAGCTTCTACTTTAATAAATCATTTTTTTTTTCAGGTAAAGGAAAAGTCTGCAGAATCTGTGAAAGTGATTTATCTTCAGGTGAACAAAATGAACGGCAATTGATCTTGTACCGAGGGAGTGATTCTTCTTCTACCGGTTACAAATACATCTCTGTTAAATATCACCAGACTAGGCCGGGTGGTCTCATGTTCTGAATTATTTATACATTTGGGATTTAGGAATTATTCTGATGTTTTCTACCCAGAGCTAGAATTTCAGCTGAGCAAATGACTTGCCCTCTGTTTGGTCATTTTTGGCATCTGTGAAATGAGCATGGCCTGGTGAGGAACATTACAGGAGTGGCATCAAAGAGATCTGACAGACACTTCCGAGGTGAGGACTCCAGGAGAAGGGAATGCTTTTCCTGAGAAGCAGGAAACAGAAGGGAAGGAACCCAAACAGTCCCCACAGAAGAGACTGTGCTCACGTCAGCAAGACTCACGGTCTCCAAAGTGCTGGCTTACACAGGGGATTCCGGAGGGATCACGAGTGCCCCTAACTTAGGGTGGAAGTGGGTCATCTTGAAATAAAATCTATTTGCCTTCTATGTGGAATTCTTAACTTCCGTGAAGAGTTTTTAAAAAAATAATAGACAAAGGAAAAAACAGTTAATGGGCTTTTCGTGCAATTAGTTTCATGGCCTTTTAAGCCCTTAATAGGTCTTTTAAAATTGATTTTATTGGTACATTTTATACATACATTATGATCACATTCAACATTGAGAGCTTGTATCTGTACGTATGCATCTTGATTCTCATTTTCCCCAATTCCCTGCCCTCCCTACAACCTCCACCCCCTATATGCATAAGCTTTGTTTCCTTTTTTTTACTATCAAATATTTTCTTTTCCTTCTTTACTTTCCCCTACTCCCCTTTTAATAGGACTTTCAAAAAGTATGTATCATGGGACCGAGCTGTCACAAGAGAAAACTAGTTTAGAGGAGACAAACAATATGAAATATATGAATAAGTGGGACCTACTGCATCACCGAATATTAATTTTAGATTTACAAAAAGTTGCAAAAATAGCTCAGACATGGCCTTCACCCAATGCTTGCTAACGACAACTATTATCTAGCCTTTGTCCTTTATAAAATCCAGGGAATTGATGTTGGAACAGTATTCTGCTCTAGACTCTATGCAAAAGTCACTAGTTTTCACCTGTACTTGTGCTTGAAATTCTATTGGCTCTTTAGACTCATGTAGTCATAACCACAATTAGGATAAAGAGCTATTTTCCCACCACTAGTGAGCCCTCTGATGCTACTCTCCTGGTCATCTCCATCTTCTTCATCATCCTTAACCCTTGGCAACGACTGGTGCGTTTTTCAGGATTCTAGTATTTTTCCATCTCAACAATATTGTGTAATGAGGACCATTACAGTATGTAATTTTTCAGGGCAGACTTTTTTCCAGTGTGATATCCTCGATTGCAGTGTAAATTGTCGGTATCGGGAGTACTACTGCATTGTGTAGATACATCACATTTTGTTTATTTACCTGTTGAAGGCTATTTGGATTGTTTCCAATTTGTGGAGATTACAAAGAAAGCTGCTATAAATATTTGCATAGCAGGTTTTTGTATGAATATAAATTTCCTTCTCTGTATGGTAAATAACCAGAACGTGACTGCTGAGTCATATGGGAAATGGATGTTTAATTTCAAAAGAAATGTCAAGCTTTCCACAATCACTGTGTCACTTACTTTTCCAGCAGCAATGCCTCGCACAATTGTTCTGCATTCTCCCCAGCACTTGTTATTGTCAGTCAGTTTTAATTTTAGCTACTTCATATAGATGCAGCAGTTTTCATTTGTACTATTCTAATGTTAATAAAAATACCTTCTCTTATTTGTCCTTTTACATATCTCCTCTTATCCCTTAACATTTCAAAACAAATGCTATGAAGAGACAATGCGTACTAACATCTCCAAGTGCATAGTTAGTATGCTCTTGCAGGAAAATAATAAGACAACAAGAATAAATATACAAAAAGCTAATTAAACTACTGTATATTCAAGTTACAAGTGTAGACAGGTATACATTTAGAAAATGTAGTCTTATTTATTTAGAATGTCTCACCACAGTGATGATTTATTAGATGCTTAAAATGATGTAAATAAGGAGCTAAAGCCATACAACATAAACCAGACTCTATGGTGGACTTAGCCATCCCCTCACTCCAGATTACATCTAACAGGGCCAGGGATTTAGTTCAGTGGTTAAGGGATCTGCCTGGCAAGTGCAAGGTCCCGACTTTGATCCCTGGTACAACACACCACAATACCAGGCATGGTGGCTCACGCCTGTAATCCCAGTATTCGGGAGGCAGAGGCAGCAGGATCACAGTGGGTTTGAGGCCAGCCTGGGGTACACAGTGAGATCCTATCTAAAAACAAAAGCAAAATAAAAGTCCCAGAGATTTAGCGTGATAACTGGGTTAATAAATCCCAATTAGTCACCTTGCATTTCTTGTATCATTTTTTTGCCACTCTTGCTAGTGCTACCTGTATGTCCTAAATAGGCTTTGTTCTAAAATCTGAGTCCTTCCTGCTGTGGCTGGGAAAAACTACATAAATCAAACTGTCCACTGCAATAAAATGATACTCATTAAAACTAAAAATATTTGGAAGAAAAGGGTAGTGACAATAAAATGTGCATACTTTCCTTTTCTATTTACTTTGTCTACTTTAATGACTATTTCAAAACTCTCAACTGTAAATTAACAGCATCTTCCTCTGCATAATGAAAATGTAATTTCTAACATGTCTATTATATAAAACTTCAGCAATTACAGATGCCTATGTCTACAAAGATACAAGAAATTTCAACCAGTAAAATGTAATAACTTCAACATCTAAATTCAGTTTAATATGATTAGATACCACACAAAAAACAAATACTTTCATCCGCGGTAACCAGAGTAACATGATATTAGAGAAACAAGAGACTTGTGTATCAGTGGAATGAAATGGAGAGCACAAAAACACAATACAGTGATTTTCAAAAAAGTATGAAGAAAAGTATAAAGATGTAAGGAGTTCAGTGCAGAAAACAGATAACTATGGGGGGGAGAGATTGTTCTACACCACCTTTTTTTTTTTTTTTTTGCTTTTTGAGACAGGGTCTCGCTTTGTAGTTCAGGCTGACCCTGAGCTCACTATGGTGCCCAGGCAAGCCGCTGCGAACTCAGCAATCCTCCTGTCTCTGCCTCCTCAGTGCTGGGACTACAGGCGTGAGCCACCACGCCTGGCATTGTGGTATGTGGTGTTGATTGTTGGTGGACGTGTCTCCACACCCAGCATTATATGTGGTTACCGGGGATCGAACTCAGGACCTTGCTTGCACTTGCGAGGCAGGCGCTGGAACCACTGAGCTAACCCTCCGGCCCCTACACCTCACCTTTGATATACAAGAATTAAGTGGTTCATAAAACTAAAGTGAAACTGCAGTTTCTAGGAGAAGCCAGGAGTATGGCACCCACCTAGGATTTTGTGGGGCTCAGGCAGAAGAATCACAAGGACAAACATAGCCTAGATGACTTTTAAAGACACTGTCCTCAAAATGTTTTAAAATATTGGGACTATATCTCAGTGCAAAAGGCCTGCTACTGAAAAAACAAAACAAAACAGTAATAACAACAACAAAAAACAAACCTAGAATAAGAGAACATCATTCTGACTCAATTAGGCCAAGAGGTCTTAGGGTATAACCAACATCTATGAGAGAAAAATGTATGTATTGATAAGAACTTCCTGATTACTGAAAGACACTGTTAGAAAAAATGAAAAGATAAGTTATAAATGGAAGAAAACTTGAAAAATGCCTTGTGTACACAATAAAGAACTTGATAGCAAAAATGAACAATTTTTTTTTTTTTGCTTTTTGGAGACAGGGTTTCGCTTTGTAGTTCAGGCTGGCCCTGAGCTCACTATGGTGCCCAGGCAAGCCGCCGCGTACCCAGCAATCCTCCTGTCTCTGCCTCCCGAGTGCTGGGATTACAGGCGTGAGCCACCACGTCCGGCATTGTGGTATGCAGTGTTGATTGTTGGTGGGCGTGAGTCTCCACGCCCAGCATTCTATGTGGTTACCGGGGATCAAACTCAGGTCCCTGCGCTCGCGAGACAGGCGCCGGAACCACTGAGCTAATCCTCCAGCCCAAAAATGAACAATTTTAAGAAGAGCAAATGAGCTGAACATAGACTGGTACTTGTCCAATAAAAATATACAAATTGCACACAGACATATAAAAATGCCTAACTTCATTAGGAAAGTGTAAATTAAACAATGACATACACCTCTGTCCCTACTATAATTGATAAAACCTGACCATAGTGAGTGTCAGCCAGATGTACTATATGTGCTTTATCTCCTCTGAACCTCAGGCTGAAATCTGGCCATCACTGGGATAGTGTTGGGAGATGTTGGGTGCCAGGCAGGAAGCATTTGGGTCATGGGGAGGAGGCCTCGGGGATGGATTAATGTCTTTTTCAAATGAGTGAGTTCTCACTCTTGTGGCACTAGATAACTTGTCATGGCACTGAGTTATGCTGCCAGACTGTCCCTCGTGTTTTTCTGTTTCACAAACACTCACTCTCCCTTCTGTTTTCAGCTGAAGTAGTACAAGAACACCAGCAGATTCCAAGCCAAGAAAGCCAACTGATCTTCGATTACACAGCCTCAAAAAACATGAGCCAAATAAATCTCTTTACTTCATAAGTTACCTAGCCAGATACTCTGTTATGGCAACGGTAAGTGGACTAAGACAATGTGAAACCACTAAAATACTTATATGTTGTTGGTACAATGTAAAATAGCATAGCCACTTTGAAAAATTTTGGTAATTTCTTGTTGAATTAATCATGTACCTATGAGAAATCTCAATGAAATGAAAATTTTTTTTCAAAGTAAAAACATACACACACACATTTTTAAAAAATTTATAGGTTTATTCATAATTACACACATCTGGAAATAATCCAAATATTCCAATCACAATGATGAAAACATAAAACAAGATACAAAATCAACACTCAAAAATTAATCGCATTCCTGTACTTCAGCAATGACCCAGTGAAAAAGAAATCAGGAAAGCAATGCCATTAATAGTAGCTTAAAAAACAAAACCAAAAGAACCCTAGGAATCAACCTAACCAAGGGTGGGAAAAGACTTCTACATTGAAAATTACAGCATACCGAAGAAAAACATTTATGAAGAAATTATAAAATAGATCTCCTTTGTCCATGGTCAGAAGTAGTAATGCTGTGAAAATGACCATATCACCAAAGCGATCTAGAAATACTAAAAATATTCCTTAAAAAAACTGCGAAAATGAATGTTAAAATTCATACAAAACCAAAAAGATCCAGAATAGTCAAAGGAATCCTAAGCATAAAAGAGCAAAGCTGGAGGCATAAGAATGCCAGATTTCAAGCTACCCTAAGTACAAAGCCATAGAAATAAAAACAACACAGTACCGGCACAGAAACAGGCAAGTAGGCCACGCAACATCAGAAGCAGAAACAACTCGTGCACCCACACCATCTGATTTTTGACAAAGGAACCAAAACACACACTGGGAAAAAGACAGTCTTTACAAATGGTGCTGGGAAAACGGTATATCCACAAGTGGAAGACTGAAACTAGATTCCTATCACTCAATCCCTATTGCTCTGTAGTTAAATCAAATAAAAAAGGATCAAAGACCAGATTTAAAACCAGAAACGTTAGCTGGGCATGGCGATGCATGCCTGTAATCCCAGCACTCTGGGAGGCTCAACCAGAAGATTGCAAGTTTAAATCTAGCCTGGGCAAATTAACAATTTGGAGAGAACTTACCTTTAAAAAAATTATTTTAAAAATCCATAAACTTTAAAATTGCTGGAAAATAGATCACAGACATGTAAATGCCATATCTTTTCTCTGGTATGAGAACCTGTAGAAGTAAAAGAGTTCTAGAATGTATGATAGATTTTGTGAAATAGGAAATACTCAAAGGGAATGTGATAGGGGAAAGTAATGGGAAAGAATATGATTTGAAAAGAAAGCACTTGTATATAGAGGGTGGGGGTTTGTGAGGTGGATAGGGATACGGGTAAAAATGAGAATTAACTCATGTCATATACTGGTACAAAGTCCTCAATGTTGAGTGTGATTGTGAGCTGTCTATAAAATGCACCAATAAACAATCCCAATTAAAAAACATAAAAAATTGCTGGAAAATAACAAGGGGACGCAAGTGAAGCCATGTGCATAGTGAAATATTTTTTGAATGGAAATTCAGTAGAACAGGAAGTAATATAAGAATCAACAAATGGGACTACAAGGTTTCTGCACAGAACAAGAAACAAGAGAATGAAGAGACAACCTTAGAATGAGAGAAAATTTTTGCTAGTGGCTCTTCTGATAGAGGAATAATCTCAAGAATATAAGAAAATCTCAAAAATTTAACCCTCTTAAAACAAGTACAAATAGTCAGTAAATGCATTTTTCAAAAATCCTTTTAGGGAGGCCAGAGATTTAGCTCAGTGGTTCTGGCGCCTGCCTCGCAAGCGCAAAGTCCTGAGTTTGATCCCTGGTAACCATATACAATGCTGGGCATGCTGACTCACTCCCACCAGCCATCAATACCACATACCACAGTGCCAGGCATGGTGGCTCACGCCTGTAATCCCAGCATTTGGGGGGCAGAGGCAGGAGGATTCTGAGTTGGAGGCTTGCCTGGGCTACATAGTGAGCTCAGGGCCAGCCTGAATTACAAAGCGAGACCCTGTCTCAAAAAAAAAAAAAAATCCTTTTAGGGAAATGCAAATCACAACTACACTGAGGTTCCATCTTGCCCCCGTCAGAAGGACTATCATCAAGAACACAAAAAAGAATTCATGCTCAGAGAGAGGGGAGACCTTTTATATTGTTGGTCAGAATGTAAACTAGTACAACCACAATGGAAATCAGGAGAGTTCACATCAAGTAAAAATATGAAAGGCATTTGATCTAGTTATACTGGTCCTTGGTACATTCCTGAAGAGCGACTACAAACTAATTTTACAAACACACACACACACACTCATATTGATAGGGCACAATTCACAAAAGCTAAGGTGTGGAAATAGCCTTGATCCTCATCAGCAGATGAATGGATAAAGAACAGGCGGCATGTATACACAAAGGAATATTATTCAGCCACAGAGAATGAAACATGTCACACTATGTCACCGTACAATGTACAAGTTTGTTATATGAGTAACCTAAGGAAAAAAGCAAAGAAATAAAGGAGAGATGATAGGAATCTAGAAGATAGACCTTGGTATAGGGGAAAGGAGTTTAGGGAGAGGGTGGAAAAAAATGGGGTAATGGGACTGAAAATGAACAAGATATGTTAAATGCATACACCAGTTTCCCAAAACAAAGCTCACCATTCTATATCATGAACATGCTCTAAGAAAATTAAGAGGAAAAAAAAAACCACAACAAATTAATGCATAAGAAAATGGCAGAATCCAGAAGAAGTCAGATTCAAAGACAAGGTACTATACAGTAATTCCATCTCAGGGTGACGGAGAAATTTATAAATCCTGCAAAGAATGAAGCTGTCAGATTTTAGCATAACCAGGCAAAATGAAAGTAATGATTGTCTTTAATAATAATAATCACTTACTGTGGAAGTACTAGAAAAAGCTCAAACTGGACAATGTCCCGGTTAGCTCTCTGTTTCATTTTATCCCAGGGACTTGCTGGGATTTGAGCCTAGAAGTCTCCCAAAGCCTCATGTGGTCACAGGTGGCTTTTCTAGAAGTGGCTGAATCTAGAGTGTGTGGTGCTGGGAGTAAGGACATGTGGTTACTGAACCGGTACAGTGGTTCGGCCCTGCCCTAATCGCAGTAGTCTGAATAAAATGACAGGGGCAGACAGACTGGTAAGGTACCCTTGCCCCTTCTGCTGCCTTCCACCACCATGAATTGTTGCCCTTTTGCCATGGGCCACCCTGCCTTGGAGCAGACTACACACCGTGAGCTAAATAACCTTCCCCCTTTAACTCTGGCGTCATACTTTTTTCTCAGCAAGGAAGAAAGTAACTAACAGGACTAGAAGAATCGCTGGTTAAAGATCAAGAGGACCAGTCAAGCTCAGGGCTGAGGGGTTGTGTCCTACCGCCAAAGGAACCCTCAACACAAGGCTCCACTAGTTTTTCGAACCTGAGCTTTGGTGAAAGGTTAGGAGTACACAAAGACTAAATTAAAAATGGTCAAAATGCCCTTTTTCCTTCCCCACACAGTACTGGGAGGGCCACTGTGGCAAGACTCACTAAGGGCTCCAGACAGGGATGACAGAAGGAAAGAGCCCAGCGCAGGCACAAGGCATGTAACAGCATGGCTGGGTCCTTGCGCCGGAGCGGTGCCGCCCACCCATCCTGTACAGGGAAGCAGCCTCCCCGGTGGAGCCAAGTGGAACATTTTTTATTTTGTTTATTTGGCGGTACTGGGGAGGAACGGGTTGAATCTAGAGCTTCTGCCCTGAGCTACCGCTCTAGCCCTTCAGTCTTATTGAATAATTAAATTGTTCAGCTTGGGCTCAAACTCACGATCCTTCTGCCTCAACTTCTGCAGGGGCTAGACGTACCAGGCCCAGCCAGGTAAAATCTACTCAGACCCCCGTGGTTATGCCTGAAAATTCACACAGATTTTTAGCCAGAAGCAAGAATCTTCTATTTGAAAAGGGAAAATTATACAAACAGAAAAATATGGGGGGTAGGATTTAATTTCACCTAAAAGCTAACAAAAAGGGCCTGTGACTAATTCATAAACGCAGGCTGAAGATATGAGACTCTTGGGTCAAAGAAGAAAGGCTTTATTACTCATGGCAAGCACAAAAACATCAGTATATTCGCACCAGTTCCCCGTGTCCCGAGTCCTTTGGGGGTGACACGATACGGCTCAGATGAGCGCTCTGCGTGCAGTAGGTTTGTGTTGGCGGATGAGGAACACTGCGCCCAGAGCATTCGCCTGTTTTACAGCAAGCAGTAACTCAGCTTGCTCTTGTTTGGGGAAGCCGCTCTTGCTATTGTCGGCATATGTAACTGTAAGGCACATTCCAAGAAAGACAGCGGTCAGAATCCGAAAGTCTCGCCGACCCAAGCAAGGGCCATAGCTGTCAATAAACAAACAAACAAACAAACAACCAGAGGAGGAGCAGAAATAGATAGAATGACATAAACGGAACACGGAGAATTTGGGGGTGATGCAACTCTGCTCTATCTTGTTTCTCAAAGTCTCAAAGTGCATGATCCTGTGCACTTACAACGTGCAGAGCCATGCACTAGAAAGATCACTTCAACACATATATATTACAATTAAAATTTTAAAATAGAAGAAGCTTTGAAGAAAACAACAGCAAAACCACCAGGCACTGTGTGTGCAACCCTGTGGTAATAACCCCTACTGTCCCCTTCTACATATGTCTACTTTGAGTTGCCAGCTACTTAACGTTTGTGGCACTCATTTAAAGTTAATTAACTATACTTTTAGATATACTTAAATGGCTGAGCCGCAATAGCTGGACCCACAATTTCTAAACCTCTTGCTTTTTTTACAACAGTTTTTGAGAAAGAAAACAGAATAGAGTTGCAAAGCACAATAAATTAAAAATTAGTGTAATTTATTGTGGGTTTTCAGCTCTAAATTGAGGTATCAAAAATACAATAATATTTGGCAGGCATCCGTTTACCCTCTCCACCACTGATATTAACTCATAAACAGGATAAATCCTCAAAATTATTAAATTGCCTTTGTTCATGTTTCACCGATTGACCAGTGATCTAAACACTCATTTTAGTAAGAAGGTTTTTAATAGAATGGAACATCTGTTTTATGTTACATGGGAGACAGCAAAATTTTTCCTCTCTGCCTGGATTATGAATGCTCATGCCTGCTACGGCATTCTAGTCTTCATTCAGACCCCACACTAGCTCTCCAAAGTGCAACAGACCCCCCGATGTAATACAGTTTCCTGTGTAACTGTACAACACTGTAGATACCATAATTTTAACGTGACATGCTGGTATTTCTTTTTTAAAGCCACAACTGCATTTCTTATTCTCAATCACAAATTTAAATTTCCTGTATATTCCCAGCTCACTAGACCTTTCTCTTTCAAAACAGCTGGAAAAAAAAGAAATGATTTCAATTTTTTGATTTGTCATCTCATTTTTTATAGACTTCTTTCAAGTGATTCAGAATGGTAAAGAAAACATTTATTTTTATTCTTTTACTTTTAAGACAACTTCAGTTTAAGCAACAGTGTGAATTGCAGGTACTTGAGAGCAACAGAAATAAAATCACAATGCATGCAAAATTCTGAATAATATGTTTCCACTGAACTGAAAACAAATATCTAACAGAGGCATTCCCTCAAAGTTCTAATTTAGAATTTTAATATGAGTATTTTTATTTTTAAAAACCCACAAAATTTGACATATTCCTTATTTTGTCCCTGAGATTTATACCAACATTTATGAGGCGATCTTACATTTCAGTAAGATAAAATAATAATAGAGATATAACTGTTGTATTTTTTAAATCTTCAATTTTTCTTATTCATTAGGAACAGATTCTGAAAAAACTGATGCAAACCACATCACTACTGACGACTTGCAATTAGTTCTTCAGTGCAGTTCCCAGGCCTAACTCTTAAGAAAACTACATATGGTTTAAACCACTGAGATTTTTTACTTTCTGCAAATGTACAACCCATGCTTTTTTGTGTTGAAAACATTTCCATGAATAATTATAATAGTCTCCAAAGAGACCAGATGGTAATAAATTCTAGAGCAGATCTGGAAGCTATTCATAAATTTACCTTTTCCTAGTCTCACCATCATAATACAGTTCTTTGTGCTATGCCATTAAAAAATACTGGCGAAAGGAACAATATGAGCAAACTTCATACTTAAAAAGATATATAATCATGTCAAGGTCTTTCATAACTGCCTACACCTCATATCTGATGTTGTTATCAAGAATTTTAAAAACAGCATTAGATAGATGGACTATGACATTAGTAATCAAATTATATGGTGATTTTTTATGAGTAAAATAGATTACTATTAAAATAACATTCAAGAAATATGACCGACCTAATGGCAAGCAAATAATCTGAGTAAAAGAAACTGAAATACAGTCTGTTCTATTATAGTACTACCACTGATTTTACTTTGTCGTTCTCTGATAATTAATTATTCTGGTCTTGGTATTTCAAGTGAAGTGAAGTGACTTGCACAATCAATTATATTTGTATTAATCGTAAACCAGTCCACTTATTTAAGAATATTATGTTTATTAGAAATAAAAAGTGAGGGCTGGAGGGTTAGCTCAGTGGTTCCGGCGCCTGCCTCGCAAGCGTAAGGACCTGAGTTCGATCCCCGGTTACCACATATAATGCTGGGCGTGGTGGCTCATGCCTGTAATCCCAGCACTCGGGAGGCAGAGACGGGAGGATTGCTGAGTTCGCGGCGGCTTGCCTGGGCACCATAGTGAGCTCAGGGCCAGCCTGAA